>PVJX010022227.1:0-30843 GCA_004027295.1 Dolichotis patagonum | reverse complement strand
TAGGGACAGAGGTCTGCCCCGGAGAGTTCCGATGCTAGGACTGTCGCACTAGTAGAAGAGATGGGCAAACTGGATGGACTTGGCACATTTCCAGTTAAAGTCCACGATCTGTGAGAAGTTAGCTGAAGATGGTGAGGGAAACGGAGGAATCAAAGACCACTCCCTTCCTCGCTCTGACATCTGAAAGGATAGCGTTGTCTTTACCGAGAGGGAAGAATCAGAGTTTAGTTTTGTCACATTTGGACTCTTATCAGTGTTAAAAGATAAAATCAAAGCAAATAAAATTTTCCATATCTTACTTAGATTTGTGATTCTAGCATCAGGGGATAGTAAGGATCAAAAGTGTGGTTCAGAGCAAAACCACCTATCACATAGGTAAATTACAGTCACAGCCAGAAAAAGGCAGTGACCTTAGAGAGAAAGTAAGGCACAAAGAGTGCCCACCTGGCTAGAGTTGGTTTAGAGCTCATGTCTGTCACATATGAATATGGTTTGAATAGTTGGACACTTGAAATTGTTTGAGACTGGTCTGCTAGTTAGGAAAGTAGGTTACAGTCTGTTCAAACATAGCACACAGGTTGCAGTTTACTCCTCACAGAGAAAATTTTAGTCCAACCTTAAAATATGTTAGGAGGCAGCGTTAGGTCAAACAGCTCAATTTAACACTGCTAAAATCTCACCTCATAGGGATTTACACGTTTCATTTTTCCCTGATTCAACTGATTTAGGTTAACTGTATATTTATTGGAAGCTATTCTATATGGTGAGAATTGTCCTGGGTGTCAACAATAAAGGAGACATGAAAGTCTACATGTTTATAATGTGTTTTGTGAAAGTTGATTGCCAACCTTTCTAGCATTTTTCAGCAGTTTCTAACAGTAAAAACCATCAAAACATTTTCCTGTCATTTTTTTCCTTCAGCTTTTGTCTCTTATATACTGTATACATAATATGCCTTTGTGATTTCATGTAAATCTCAATATGAAAATCTAGGGAAATATAATATGCAACAGAGATAAAAACTATAGGTTATATTGCTAGACTTTCTACTGATAACATTAAAAATAACCTAACTAAGTAAAATCAACTTAACAATATGTTTTATTTAATGCAATATTAAGTAATAATCAATGTGAAAATGAATATTAAACATTTTACATTTTGTCTTTGATAAATCCTGAGTTTCACTGTGTACCATTCCCTTATAGAATATCTCTTATTGATTAATCATATTTAAATTACTCAATATGTAGCTCAGGTATAAACAGAGAGAAAGAGACTAGAAAATAGTTCTAGAATTCTGGAACCACAGAAAGTTAATGAAGAGTTACAGAAAATATACTTTTCAAATAATATTGTCACTTGAATAGCTTGGGGTAATTATTATCAGTATGGAAATAATCAGGTGGAATTTTTGGAAATTATTATATGCTGATGACTGTCAAAATTTTATGTGATATAAGATAGGGAAATCAATCACAAGGATAGATTTGCTTATGCCAAAGAAAGTGTAGTTAGCCAAGATTAAGAAAAAAGGAACTGAAAATTAATCCACAGATAACGTTTCAAATGGATTGAAATTAAACATCCCACTATGCATTTAAGACATAGCCACTGCTGTGAAATTCAGTAGGAAAATCTTAAAATAAGAATAGGGGCCCAGCATCCAAGATGAATACACAGTTCCCAGATGAAGAAATATGAATGGCAAATAAATACATGAAAAAATGTTCTTCATCATTAGTCACTAGAGAAATACAAATTATGCACTGAGATTCCATCTCACTCCAGAAGAATGGCCAGGATAAAGAAAACTACCAACAACAAATGCTGGAAAGGGTGTGGGGAAAAAGGAACTCTTCGGTACTGTTGGTGGGAGTGTAGAATGGTGCAAACACTGTGGAGGTCAGTCTGGAGATTCCTCAAAAATCTGGGTTTGGAAGTCCTATTTGGCCCAGCTATTCCAATTCTAGGCATATTCCCAGAAGATCTGAAAACACCATACCACAGTGATATATGTGCACCCATGTTTATAGCAGCACAATTTGTAATAGCCAGATCTTGGAAACAACCTAAGTGCCCATCAACTGAGGAATGGCTAAAAAAGATGTGGTATTTCTATACAATGGAGTACTACTCAACTATAAAGAATGATCATATTCAGATATTTATAACTAAATGGATGCAACTTGAGACCACACTCATGAGCAAAATATATCAAGCTCACTTGTATAAATACCATATAGTCTCCCTAGTGTAAGTGTACATAGTTTTTATGTTAACCATGATTCCCCATTACATTGCTTTGAAGCCTTATAATGTTTCCATTCATCGGGTAGAATGGTTTTGTTCTGTTTTGTTTGACTTTATTATGTGTGATGGTGTGAACAGCTATTTTGAAGAAAACAAGACTTTAGGGAAGCCATTGCTGATTTAATATCATTTTGCTTTGAAGTCCTACTATTCTTTTGTCCTTCTATTCACATTGGTTCTATCATGTATCTTGTTGGATTTTAATATATGTGATAGTATAAACAAAATTTATGGAAAATGAGATATTATGGTAGTCATTGTTCACTTTTTGTTATTTGTTTCAGAATGCTCTGTAATACTTTCATTCTCTTACCATTTTTTATGTTTGATATTAATGTGTGTGAAGGTATGCTCAACTATTTCAAAGAAAGAGACATTATGGTAGCTACTGTTAATACCCAGTTGTCTTGTTGTGAAGTGCTGTGTTGCTTACATTGTTGTGATCTGCTTTGTTCTGTCCTCTTTTGTTTTATTCTCTTTAAAATAAAATTAAAAAAAAAGAATAGGGGCCCAGGCTGGCTGCCCAAAATTATCAAAATGGTGCAAGCCATGGATGGGCTTCAAGGTTATTGGGCCTTTTACTATTGTGAGAAGTGCTGGGGGGACTCAGACAAAAAACAGTCAATGTGGACTGCAAATAGGAAATAGTATTTCTGAATGAAATGCATTCCATCAGCATTTACTTCCAAAAAACCAGGAATAATACCAAAATTCTTTCTTTCTCACTGTGTCTCCAACATTGTCTTTCCTCTCCATCTCCATCGGAAAATGAACTTTGTAAAAAAAGAAAATATCGAATGGATATGTTTACTAATCAATAAAATGAGTTCATTTGATGATCAGATAACTATGACCTAATTTGGTCAGCTAAAACCCATGGTGAATAGATTGAGTTATTTATTATATAAGAAAAGACACCATCGACTAAGTTTTTGTTATTTCATCAAACAGAATAGTTCATACTGTTATTGTGTGATCATCTACTTTTTATGTTTTGATTTTGTAACATGAACAACTACTTCTAAGATACCAATATGCAATTTATCAACTAGTGATTTTTAGTGTTTTTTTTAAATTCTGTATTATTTCTACCTTTTTTTGTGTTTTACTTTTTTTCTGTAATAAAAAAGAAGAAAAGAAGAGACACCATACTTTACTCAAGAGTCAAATGTATGTTAAATATATGCATTATAAGCAGTGTTGTCAACTCTAAACCACTGACCCCACAATGTTTTCATTTGTCATTTGGTTGATAATAGGGACATAATTTCATTGTTGACTTGGATGCATACATAACAGTAACTGGCATCACAACTGTGGAGTTTGATTTCTAATAATCTCTGTCCTGGTAAGAACAGTCTTTCATTAAAGACTAAAGAGTGATGCACTTAAGACATTTGTAGGAAAATGGGTGTACCTGGAAATATAGTGCTGAAATAAACCAGACACACAAACTTAAATGCCATATGATATCTCTCCATTGAGTGAGGCAAAGTACAAATAAAGACAAAAATAAAGGAAGGATAAAGCGGATGAAGGGATGCGTCTCATACTAGGGGAGGGTCCCAGAAACAAGGGGAAGGGGTGATGAGGGGAAGGGGAAATAAGTAGAATAAAAATGTGCCATGTACAGGAACCTAATAATCTCAGTGAATGGAAACATTAAATGCCATAGCATGAGCCAGGATTCATATCCACCAGAATAAAAATTGAGATAGAGGAATTAGAGGAGGAAGGAGGAATGGGAACAGAAGGAGGCATGGATTAAAAAGAAACACTGTAGTCCCGACGTGCACCCACTCCTCAAGATGGTTGTAAACTGCAATGTAAACTGCAATGCCCTGAAAACATGTACAAAAAGTTAGAAGCAAAGATCCATGATTGTGGGAAGTCGTTTTACTTTGATTCGAGAAGAGTCAGTCATGTGGAAAATAAGTATTCACAAGCTGATAAATAACAAAAGAAAGGAAATTATGTTCATCAATTATAGGCAATGTTCTATATGAAATATACTTGTTCGGGAACATGAAAGATGTTTTGGAGAAGAAAAATCAGCTCGGCTTTTTCCTATTACCCCAAACGTCCATGTTTGCTTAGTGTTCAGTTCAATTTACACATAATCAATGAAAAGTCACCTTACTAATATGGTTCATCCTGAAGATATCACAATTCAAGAGGTCCTAACTCATTTTGTTACCATTTCCTTAGCAAAACTATTATTTGACTAACCCCTGGCCTAATTTAGTGCACTTTAGTGAAGTGAGTCAGATGTTCCTTCTTGGCCAGAAGGATCAAATTGATTTTTTAAAATTGTACTAATGTTAACTTGCATGCTTACTTAGGAGAGTTGTTCACTCTATGAAGACTTGGAGAGATTTGTTCAAAATAAAAATCCAATTGTAAGAACACGCTGGGAACACTGAGTCTGGAAGAAAAATTAAACTTTATATTTTCATCATTTCTCATTGATTTCTTCTCTGTAGTTAGTTGATCACTTCAATGTAAGTTTCCACATTAAAAAGGCTTTGAGTAGAGAGCATGTTGGGATTCTATACCAAAATGACAAAGGGCTAAATTGTGGTTTATGTTTAATCTTGCTGTTCCATAAGATGCACAATTTAATCACATATGAAAATTGCAGGTTTAGGAGTCATATAGTTGTAGGAAATAATACTCTTTCAGGAAGCCAGTGCTGAATACTCATCCAATATCCATTTTAGCAAAAAACCATTTTTTTCAGTTTTGGAGAAGAGCCATTTTGTATAAAGAGAAGGGGAATAAAGGAATCCTCACAGATATTAACTTGTAAAATGACATCCAATAAAACTTAGTTCCATAAAATTTATTTAAATTACAGCAAGTCATTACTCTGTACATAATGAAATTTTCATAAAATTGATACTCTTATATAATCCATAATCTATATAGATGGTCATTTTTAATAACTTTCCTATTTATATAGATAGATAAGTAATGTATTTGATGGTGATAATAGTTTCGTGTGATTTGAGAAAGCCAATGACCAAAACTTCAATTTATTTTTCCAGTCTCCATACACATTATCCATAGTCTTCAATTAACCAAAATGTTTTGTGCATCAATATTGATGCTACTGTCCTTTGACCAATATCACAGATTTAAAATAATTAGATATTCTCACTTATTTTATTTTTTTATTCTGATTTCTCCTTTTTCAACTCTATGAAAATTTCAGTGTAATTTTAACTCAGTGTATCATAAACAAATATATGGCATAGAGTGATTCCTTGAAATAGTTATTTTTCATAAAAGATAACTTCGAGTCTCATAATGACCTAAATAGTATTGTATTCTAATTCAGAATTAAATATTGGGCCAGTTTACTATTTCTTGATAATAATAGCTCCTTTAAAGTTATAGCTTATATCATTTCACTGCTCATGATTCTGTAGGTCAAGAACTTCTGTCTCCTTGTGATTTCACATCTGTCAGGGCACGTGCATGCATCTTCTTGTAGTAGACGGCCTCAGATGTGTCCATAAGAATTCATGGTTCTCTGTGAAGGAGAGTTTTCCACATGTGAGTCAAGTTGCAAGGATGTCCAAGAGTCAGAAGAAAGGAAGGAAATAATTATCTTTGCAGACAATCAGGGCCACCATTTCCTATACTCTCAAAACTTTTCAACATTTTCTGCCTCTTTTCCTGTCCTCACAGTGACAGTACCCCCAAAATATTATCTGGCCTCCAAAGCCCATTTGAAAATCTGTCTCATACTTGGAATTTTATATAAAGGGTCCACACACACCTTATAAGATTAGATTCACATAAAGAGGAGATGTCGATCAAAAGTACAGAAAAAACTTCAGTTGGATGGAAACATTGTCAGAACTACTGTATAGAATGGCAACTAAAATAAATAGTATAGCACTGTATACTTCAAATTTTCTAAGAGATTTTAAATACTTTACCACACAAATGATAAGTATGTGAGGTGACAGATTTGTTAATTAGCTCATTATAATCATTCCAAATAGTAAACATATATTGACACATCACAGGAATATATATATATATATATATATATATATATATATATATGGAAAATATTCTTAAAGAAATTATTACATGTTTTTAAGTAAAAAAGAAAAACACACAGAAAAGTATAAAATAAAAAGACTTTTTACATTTGTTTTATTTTTTATATTTTATGTTGTCCTCTGAGCAACTCCAACTATCTAATGTACCAGATCAGTGTTACTAAATTGTAATTTCAACTGAGTTAGCAGCATTACAGTTTATTACATCTTCCTTACTTGGCTTGCAGTTTTCTTGCTATTTCTCTGATTTTCTTCTTTTCAATCCTTTGCTGGATTTATCACATCTTTCTGAACTTGAATCACTAAAATATCCCAGGACTCAGTGATATGACTGCCTCTTTATAATTTCTTTGTTTTCGTCTTTATCTATGGCTTCACTCTAACCTATAATAAATGTTATGGTGTCTGAATGTCCCCACAAAGCCTCATGCAGTCATGGGGGCAGGCTTCTAGAATTTGTGGTTGATTCACGGTCCAATGCTGGGATTATAGGTGTGAGTGATACCCAAGGATAGACAGCCTACTTAAAATATACGGAACAGAAAGAATCCTCTCTGTGATCCTCCTTTTTTGCTTTTGTTGGTTTTGCTTTTTTTCATCACCATGAACTGTTGCTCCCCACCATATGACACCCTGCCTTGGAGGCAGCAGAATATGAAGGAAGCATCCACAGACTATGAGCTACACAAACCTTTCCCTCTTTAATTCTAGGCATTGGGTATTGTGCCTCAGCAACAAAAGAAACATAACCCACACAATAAAGAATCTAAATTTCCATCTCTTGAACTCAAAGTATATACAGTTGTGCATTACTCAAAAATGGATCATATTCTAAGAAATGTGTAGACAATTTTGTTGTATGAATATAATAAGCTTCACTCACATAACACTAGATGGATATCCTGCTCAGGTTATATGTGCATACAACTCTGTATGCATTATATCCTTAACAAAATGTTCCTCCGTGACAGGAAACAGCACTTCCAACTGATTTGCTAACACTGTTTGTATGAATAATGAACACCTAATGTTTTCCAACTCCATATTTTTATTTTTAAACATGATTTCCTTTTACTAGTCTGCCAGCTTTCCCACATCTATAAATAGTACCTATAGCTCAACCTACAAGCCTTACCATCATTCTTAAGCATGTTTTAATTGTTCAAAATCTCAAAAATTTAGGATTATCTTTTACTTTTTATTCCTGAAGTGTATGTTAAATCTAATCATACAGCACCTCATTCATTACTAGGCCACTGTCCCCTCTCCACTGTACCACGAGGAGGCGTTCCACGTTCTGCACATTTCTACTCGTGTTCTCCTATAGTCCACTCTTCAACATAATTGGAATGATCTTATCAAAATCGCTTAACATTTATTTTTCTTCACAGCTTAATAGCATTGAAAAATCTTTTCTCTCATCTGAGAACACTTTCTAAATTTCTGACCATGACAGGCACTGTTTCCACGTACCTTCAGTTCCTACAAATTTACTCCCTTGTTTCTACATCCAGCCACAGTGACGGTTTTGCCTTTCCTAACCTACAACACGGAATGCCTCAAATCTTGAATCAGATTACATTTAAAAGGTCTCCTTGGAGGTCTTCCTTAAAATATCAAACCATTCTCATCAGTCTTTTTTATATTAACTCTTATCATGTATTATGTGGGGTGTATAAGAATTTATTGTGTTTTATATGTGCTAAAGTTTCAGTATGATACAAAATCAGGGAACTTAGGGAGAGTTCTCTTTGAAATTGAGAGATGATTGAATGTAATGATAGAATACTTTCTAATTTAATAAGTTTAATTATTTAAAACTAAGCCATTGGTTGAAAATATAAGAAACAAGTGCTTTATTAGCCCCTGTCCTCCTCCTTGCCTCTTCTCCCATGCACACAAGCTCACACAAACTCACACACACAACTGAAATATAGCTGCTATGAAACAAATCACTGAGGAAAAATACAACTTCAAAATCATTCACTTTATTAAGAAAAGTTTTTAAACTTTTCTAAATGTCAGTATTGACACTTGAAATGGAGATTAAAAATATCAGTCTCTCTCCATTGCTTAGCTGGTGTCTCAATAAACTTGGTTATTGTGAAGACTAAGATCATGTTTTAAGGGCAACGTTATTGGCACTATGTATTGTGTACAAAGTTATTTTATTTGAAGTCCTTGGATGTTCCCTCCATAGTTCTGGACTCCTATTCTATAGGTAAAATGATAATTAATATTTGGGAGTACAGGAGACACAAAAGTAAAGCTGTTTCTATAGTTCATATTTTTATGACATTCTTTTTAGAATAATAAAACTCAAATGTAAATAAAGTGAATGAAAATACTCCAAAAATCACAACTAACTGTTGAGCATCCATGTACATTAAGGCTATTAATATATTACAATTTTACCACATTTACTGTTTGAAACAGTAATTTGTGCAGAGAATATAAAAAATTAATTGGTAGAATAATGAAAACTCTTTATTCCATTTTTCCTGCATCGACCTCCTCTACAGGTACTTCAAGTTAAAATATAATCACAGAAAATCCTAATTCTCAGCATCTGACTCATTCATGTGGCTTGTTACTTAAACTTGAAAACCATTTCCATTGATATTACAACAACAGAACTGTAAATGGATGAAAACCATTTTGAAAGTTCCAGAACTCTTCTGACATTTGTTTCTTTCAACTTTTCATGAAAAGGAAATAAATTGGCAGGCATCAAGCATCAATTTTGAAGATAATTACCCATTTCAAAGCATTCTTTGGAAATTAAGATTGAATATAATGTATATTATTTGCTCATAATTTATGACAATGTTATTCTTGTATTAAGAAAATATGAAGCACATTTTGTATTGGTATTGAATGTATCACATTATTCAAATTTATTTACTTTATTTTTATAGAAAAGCTTAACATATATTTCACTATTATCATTATTTATTTAACATTAGCATATAGAATTTCCAAACATTTTAAATCAAGTGGTAGCATTATTTTCATAGCAAAGCATCTCTCACTATATTAAACAGAAGGTGTCAAGTATAACTCATGAACTTGTCTAATGTGTTATTTTTGATAAATAATCAATTTCATACAAAGCAGAATTTTCAGTTATGTTAGTTTTTAAAGAACACATCAAAGATTGTTCGATTAAGTAACAGTAAATCCAAGTCTTGCAATAGTTTGTCAACAACAGCATTCAGTATTTCTCTGTAACACCGCCCAAATTTTAGTTTTACTTCTAGGCCCACTGTCATTCCAGTATATTTTAACTTACATTTGAGTATAAAGAGTATTTCCCATACACATGTGGTACTTCAGTTCATTTAACTTTGAGTTAGGTGATGATTTTGTGTGATTGTAAGTATTTTAAAAATGCAGAAAGAAAAGCAAAACTATATCAGGAGAAAACTGACCATTTCAATGTCATTAAATTATTTTCATTATGCTTAAAACTGGATTGGCATCCTTCCATTAGAAAAATTAGAATGAAATTGGATGATATGCTTAGATACATTATTGAAAACAAAATTAGTGTTCATTTGGTCAATTTGGAGTATGACAGGCCTGATTTTACTAATTATGTCCATTAGTGTCTTAGACTCTTTAGGTTGCTATACCAAAGTACTGTAAGCTGGGTAGCTCATAAACCACTGAAATCAATTTCTCAAACTGCTTATAGTTTGGACATTCAAGAACAAGGAACAATCATATTGGGTCAGGATCTACTTTTTGCATTGGCATAATATCTTTGAGTTCTGTGTTCATTTGGTAGACGAGATCAAGGATCTCTCTGGAGCCTCTTTGTAGGACACTAATCTCAGGTGTGACTAGTCACAGAGACCCTTCCACCCAATGCATCAAAGGTAAACAATTCAACATAGGAATTTTTATCATTCAGATATAGTCATAGTTGTTACATTTATTAATAACTTATACAATTTAAAGGAAAAGAAAGGATCATGGTAATGTTTTTTAAAATTAAGGAAAGTTTGATGTGTAAACCATGCATATATACATACAGCATTTGTTTTTGCTCGGTAAGAATACATTTTAAATATGATTTATGAACACTTTAATTACAATTATAACTGTCATATTAACAGTGTCAAGTAGAGCACTATGGTTTTAAAAAGTACTGCATGTATGTGGTGAAATTTTAACATAAACTGTCATTCACCAGTACAGGAAAGAATTGATTTATAACTGGATTTAAAAGTTCAGAGCCTATCACTTGGAAACTCATGTGTCTCATTTTGATTATGGATAAGATAAGGTCAGTGGATTTATTAATTTTTGTTCAAGATCTGAAATTTCCTTGCTAACCCCCAGGGTCATTTTGTTAATTACTTTTCTGGCAAAACAAGTGAGATAACATGGCTTAGCTACTTTGAGCTTCTTGAAGATTTGCAGTACAGATCTTGGTTCAAACCAGAAAGGAATGAAGCTCTCACACAGCAAAGAGCCCCTATTATCCCAAGCTCACTCCTGGATGGAATAAATTTTCAAATTCAGGGACACCATTTTCCACGTTTACACAAAGAATATCCATGACAAAGGTGAAATTATAGAGAATATTATTTAATCTATATAAAAGGTTCCATAAAGAACTAAAGGCAAACAGCCCTATAGGGGCTGAAGGGAGACTGAAGGGGGAGTCCTTAAGGGAAAATTCAGAACAATGCTCTGAGACTTGCGTCAGTGAATCAGGTGAACACACCGCGTGAGTCATTTCTCCTCCCACTTATTTGTAGTGTGCATAAAAAGGTAAAGTAACACTGGACTTGTTATACTGTATAGTTTGTTTCTTATACTTGCAGTGATATCCTGAAACTGCAGAAAGAGATGGGCAGCAGGAGGAAAGGGGCAAGTGGGATAATTTTCCCTGAATGTCTTATTTCATTCCCTTAGTTTATATGGATGCAATACTTTTCCTAAACGGTATGCATCAAAAGAGGTGTTGAGGTGGAATGAGGTTACATGGGAGACAAATGGAAATCATCTTAAATGTTTTTGGCTGTTTTTCTTCTTAGTAGACACCTCACAGTGGTAGGACCTGTTTTCTATTCATTCTGGCATTCATCAGGCAGAGGAGGGAGGGGATCTTTCTGGTTCCACAAACTCCACTTGCCCCAGCGGTCAGATTTACTAACCTCTATCTACCCCTTATTCACTTTCATTTAGCACTAAAACAAAATTTATAAACTGCAAGCTTATTCTTTTCAGCCAGGTAGAATTTTAGAAGCAGGGAATGTGGCCAAAAAGTTTTTACCCTCAGACTTTGTGTATTATTATTATAATGCAAATAGTTTTAAAATGTAACAGAAAGAGAATAATAGTGGAAATAAATTCTTCAATCCAAAAAGATTATTATAAAATATACCAGTAATTTTCCATACGTATATCAAAGCTACATTACTGAAAAAACATTCTAAGGAAAGCAGTTTAATCTGGTGTAACTATGTTCATTTCAGCTATTTTATGCCTAGTCTTTATAACCTAACTTTACTATCTGTAATGGTCTCATATTTATTTGTTACTTTTAGGGTCACTTTGTCTTTTCTTCTGCCAGCAAGTTTTTATTTTATTCTATTTTGATTTTTTTTTTGTACTCTTTGCTTATTCTGTGTTTTTCCTCTTAGTTCTTCAATTCATACTCTTTTTCTTCCTTATGAAATATCTTGTCTCTATTCTACTCAATTCTGATTAAAACTACTCTCTTGAAATGAGCTTATGCTGATGCCTAAATTATAAAGCTTTGTGTTTAATTGATAAATATACACCCCTTATACAGCCCCAATGTATTTGTAATTTAAGAAAACTGCCTCTCAACGTCTCTGCTTGGGGTCTAGAACCATATTTCTTTACTTGCGTTTGAATGGAATTCATGCACAGGGTCTTCAAGAACAGATTTAGTTTCAGAGACCTTTGACTTCATCTGGAAGAGAAATAAAGGAAATAGTGGCCGCTTTCTCGAAGACATATTTCGGTCTGTCAGTAAATAGAAGATTATCACAAGATCACCCTCGCCTCCAGCTGTCACACAGAGCTTCACAGCTTGTTGCAGCAGATAAATTTGTGTTCTCCCAGATCATTAAGCACATGTTTTAGAAAGCAGTTTCACTTACCATAACCAAAGAGGCGTGTACTAAATTAAAATGAAAATGTAAGGAATCATTTCAGAAGCAATGCCTATTGTTTTGAAAACTATCTTTAATGTGATCTTTATAAAAAGGAGCACCAGGTTTTCACGATTCCCAATAGGATTTTTTTTAACCATTCATTCTCTGAAGGTATTTTTTGTTACAAAGAATTTGAGTTTAAATTATGAAGAAATTTCCTGACTGAATAAAGATCATCTACTGCGTTGAACAGTAGAAAATGAAGTACTCATCTCTATAAACATTTCTCAAAAGAATTTAGTAGTGCTTGATGATATTATGTGAATAATCATCTTCTATGTTTGATATCAAGGGTTTCCTTGATTCTCAAATTTAAAGAACTGGTGTTTTAAATACTGTCTACTCTTGCCTGTGAATAATCACTTACACTTTAATGCTTTAATAGATAAAATTGTTTCTCTAGTATAATTAAGCAATGTTACTTATTCTATTTCTTTCTAACATAATGACATTTTGAATGCTAAAAAAATCACACCCAAATAAGTTAAACCAAATTTGACTTATTTGAATGTGATTTCTTTAGCATTCAAAATAGTTTGACTTATTTAAATATGAAAGCATTTTTCAATTCAAATCACACCTATCTTATTTTTAAAAACATCTTTATTAAAAATTAATACAAAAATAACAAGTCTGTTTATTAAGAAAGCTGTTAATATACAAGCATACTTCAGGCAGGACATGGGTGGACAATGATTAAGAATATGCAACATTATAAAATTTTCAAACTCTCTTCTTCAGTAGACTATGAAAGTCAAAAAGCCACCATAGAATCCAATAAGGTTTTCACTGTTATTCTGAAAAGAAAATTTTAGGACAGGGGTTGACATTTCACATTTAGCATGTTGTTTAACAACTTTTCAGGGGCCCACTCTGACTTCCAGAGAATGAAATGAAAATAGCAGACTGACCAATCAGAAGATCTACAATTTAGAAAGGAAACCAAACCAGTGCTTTTCTGAGACACCACCTCCATGATGCCAGTGGGGCAGCCCAGATTGTTTGTCACACTGACAATCAATTTCGAGGGATCAGTTCCTAACAAACCTCTTGGATAAATGAGCTTGGTGTATACTGAAGGTGAAGATAGAAAGGGGGATATAAAAATATTTTTAGGTTTTCTACCCTAAGACATTAATATCAAAGTGGCTATATGCATCAATGTCAGAAAGTCCCTCCTACTAGGAATCAACAGGAACTGTCAAAAAACTAGGACAGGTCTTTCTCCTCATATCCATCCTGCTTTGCAAACATTTTTTTAGTGCTGTACATTTCTTCCTCAAAAACAAAAAGTGAAGGTTTCTGTGTGCTAGTAACTTAGTTTATAAAGCAAAAATAAAAATCACATATTTCCATAAAACTTGATAATAGTATTTCAATCTGCATTGTCACCAAAGGTACACAGTTATCAAATAGACACCTACTTCACTCTGCATCTCCAATATCTTTAGCTTTCTGTATCTGATCTTTTTTGCCATTTCTGCTTTCAACAGAATAATTTCTGTCCTTTGCCAACATTGGCTTCTCCTTTTGGATTCTGGTATGGTTTGTGTCCAGATGTCCCTACAAAGCCTCATGTGGTCATAGGTGGGACTTTTTGAAGGTGGCTGGATTACAGTGCGTGATAGTGAGATTAAGGATAGGATGCTGGTGTTGATTCACCTTGGGATGGGAGCGTCAATGCTGCCACATGCTGAGTATGAGTGCTACTTGCTCACATGGGTACTCTGGACAGAATATAAGGTACACAAAGAGAGCTGCTGCTGTTGCTTGCTACTGCTTCTTCACTGCTTTGCTGCTTTGCTGCTTCTCTGCTGTGAGACTACTCTGCCATGCCAGCCTGCCTTGGAGTCAACCAACTGTAAACAGAAACATCCAAAAACTGCAAAGTAGACCTTTCCTCTTTTCACTCTGGGTATCAGGTATTTTGCCACAGCAACAAGAAAAGTAATTAAGACAGATGCCTTCTTTCTTTATTTGCATAGGTTTTAGCTCTGGAGGGACAAGTTTAGCAGGTAAACTTGCTGAGGTCCAGCCTTTCCCTTAGCATCCACTTTAGCCTTCCTTTTGAAAATGGGACAGGGACAGGATGCCCGCACTGAACAGGGAGGCGGAGTGGTGTGAGGACGACATTTGGTGGAGGGATGGTCTCACCCCTCTTCATACTTCATTAAAATATTCTTAATCATATCTCTGATTCTTAAAGATGAATGAGTTTAAAGAAAAACAAGAGCAAATAAATTTTGAAAGTAACATAAATTGCCATTAGAAAGACATGTATCTTTTTATCTTCATCACAGCATTTATAATAGTATTTTAATTTCTTGATTATTCATGCATCTTGCCTATAAATTGCCTAAGTTAAAAAATAAATTTAAAAACCTTATAGCTTCGAATAAAGCACAGTGCCTACAGTGCTGGAAGCACAAGGATTATTTTTAAACTAAGAGAATAACAGACAACTGACTGAAAAGTCAATACCAGTACAACAGTAACATCAACAAAAATTCTTTTAACATGAATTGAACCCAGAGCCTCCTAAATGCTAAGCAAGAATTCTGTTGCTGAGTCAAATTTCTACACTACAAGCAGACTTCATAAAAACTGGCTTTTGATGACACATACATTATAAACTAAGCAGCTTAACTCATTATGCAGAATGAAATGCTCAGTGGTGTTTTACTTATAAAAGACTTGATTACTGCAAAGGGAGAGACAGCCTGGGCTAGTAAAGAAATACACATGTGAGGATTCACACAGAATTTGATACTGATTGTGAGTAACTGGGCACTCTAAGACTATGTTTTTATACTTCTGATCCATCAGTGAGGGTAAAATCTGTAATTTAGAGGATTCTAGATGCATTCTCCTGGGATTCTAAGATCACTGATCGTTGATTATTATCTTTGGAGAAATATGCTGTCTTTGAAAGCAGATACGTGGACACTTGTATTCTCTTCTTAAATTACAAATATACTTAACATTGTACTAGAAATATTTTCCACAAATGAAAATCTATTCTCCAACATTATATATATAGTACTTAGGAAGATTCTCATACTCTTAATCAGGTATATTTTTATCACTTAACATAGCATGGAAATCCTTAGAATATGTACAGTGCAGTATATCTCTCAGGTCACCATTAGTTCAACTTAGAAAACCTCCTGACATCTCCCAACCAGATTATCTAATTTAATTTCCTATATTTTTGCTAATTGCATAGAATATTTTAATATATATTTTATGTGAATTTTATTTGTTAAAGATATACCTGAACTTTTACCCCCCCCCCCAAGAAACCTTCATGTAACTGGATAAGGTGAATTATAGAATTTTTTTCTGGCTCATATAGTATTTCTTTCACATTTCTATTGCTGGAATCACTGCAATGCAATGACAGTATCTATTACTACCCCTGTTTTCTGCACATTGAAATCCATGGGGAAGAAGCTTATATATTTCTAGGCTCCAAAGACAGTAAATAGATTTTTTGAAAGTTTTCAAATGAAGCTTTTTTAATGAAAGAGAATGAAAAGAACGAAAACAATCAATAGTGCTCATCATTTCCATAAGGGACCACACAAAATGAACCATAATTTTTCTTCTAAAGATAAATTGCATAATTGTCTTAGTTCCATTCCTGTTACTGAGATAAAATAGCTGAAATAAAGGACTAACCTTTATTTCAGTTCATATTTTGAAAAGGTTTCAGTAAACAGTCAGCTGTATCCAAGGCAGGGATGGAATGGCTCTCACTAGCTCTCACTAAAGATCAATCATTATTATTTTTATTTTATCTACTATCAAATATATATAAGAATATAACATTATAAAAATTCATTTATTCTGCTTATATTATTGAATGTGGCTCAGAAAAAAGCCTTTATTAAAAAAACTGTCAATATAATCTTTGTCCTAGGTTCAATTTTTATGAGTAGAAAAATCAGAATTTTTGTATACCAATTAAATTTTAAAATTTTATTTTTTGTTATAGCTTATGTCTAAATGCTCCCAAAATCTTCATGTGTTCATAGATAGGGCCTTATGGAAGTGGCCAGGATATGTGACAATTAAATTAGTCCACTGATCGGTTTAGCAGGGCTCTGGGTGTGGGTAACGTGTAGACCCATTCTGGATTGGGAGGCACCAACCCATAGACGTGTAGCCTGGAGGAGACTAACGGAAAGGGGGGCTCACCTCTTGCTGCTTCTTGCCTACCTTGCTAGAATGTTTCTTCTCTGCAGTGTCCCTATGCCACTCCATCCCTGCCTTGGACACAGCTGAGTCTTTACTGAAATCTTCTCAAAATATGGACTGAAATGAAGGTTGCTCCTTTAACCTGGGAGTGTCAGCTATTTTATCCAGCAATAAGAATGTAACTAAGACAATTATGCAATTTATCTTTAGAAGAAAAATTATGTTTCATTTTGGTCCCTTATGGAAATGGTGAACACTACTGATTGTTTTCCTTCTGTTCATCTTTAAAGCTCGCACCGAATAACAAATTTGCACGACAAATTCTGAACAATGGGAATTTAGACTAAGTTCCTCAACCAGATATATAAACTACACATAACCTTCAAGAGTTACAACGCTTGTTCATTATATTTGGTTGTACAGTTTTCTTTAGTGCCTACATTTAGCCATTCTACTCTCTTTTGCCTTTTAATAAATACATTTGAAATTTGATTTTACATAGTCCTTTGAAATATAACCACTATAGCACCTATTGCACAACCAGAGGTAATTTTTTCAGTCTTAAAAAAAATTGTACACACATAATCACACAGAGAGAATAGGAAATTTACCTCCTTTGTGCATATCCTATGCGATTTAATTGGATTTATTTCATTTTGTTGAGATGAACCTGATTGTAGTTATGACTATCAAAATGTACTGTTTATTTGTCACCTACAGTAACGTAAACTACATCATTTATATTTTATTTTATAAATAAGTTTATTTGTTTTTAAGGACTTTTTCTTGCAGAAATGGACAGAGGAAAAATCTGGAAGAAAAATTTTAACTGAATAATTAATTTAAAATATCTTTCTTGATGTAGAAAAGACCTAAGGCAGTATGGCACAAAGAAGATGCTAGCATTTGGAGCTGTCTTTCAATGACTATTTGGAGATTTAGAGTCAAAACTTAATAATGGGACTAACCTAGTCAACTAGTAAGATGAAAAAGAGAAAATGGCAGGAAAATACTGTTGAGCCTGGAATTATAGCCAAAAAAGTTTCAGAAACATAGGTTTGTCATGCTACAAAATTCAGAATCATAGCATCTGGTCAGAATGAGCTCTAAGTAGTAATGAAGAATATGCAAATTTACACCACACACACACATGCACACGCACACACGCACACACACACACACACACACACACACACACACCCTTTATCATTGCCCAACATTTTACCATCAGGTTAAGGAGATTTAAGTCACATGTAACCTAGTGAATGCTGCTGAATTTAAAAGAGAAACATTAATAAGTAAATAAATGGGCAAGCAATTTAGTATGAAGAGCCAAATTATCAAAATTTCAGTAAGATACACAAATTATTCAACAGAATTTTAAATAACAATAAATAGTACGTGAAGTCTTGGACAAAAAATACAAAAAAATTTGAGAAATGTTGTAACAAGAAATAGTGTCAAGGCTGTACATAACATTTTCATATATTATCTATAACCAATATTTCCTCAAATTATATTTTACAATACAGTATATGTGTCGGTCACCTTTCCATTGCTGAGGCAAAGTACCTGAAATTTACGACTTAAGGAAGAAGGATTATTTTACTATCAGTTTCAGAGGTTTTTTTCACCCAAAATAATCTAGCTTCAAAAAGAAATGTCTTAGTGACCAAGGAATATCACAAAGAGAAGCTGCAGACTTGTGAAGACTGGAAGTAGAAGGCAGGAAAAACCAGACAGAAAGAAACCAGGGACCAGATAATAGTCCCAAATATCACACTCAGTAATCCATGACAACATATTCAGGCCGTGATTTACCTAACCCCTAGATAGCTTCCGAGCCAATGAAGGTAGCAGTTAACATCAACCATCACAGCCTGTTAAACCAAGATGTGGCAAAATATGTCATAATCCAGGAACACACACTAGAAAAAAAGCGGTGTATGGGTTTAGCTTTTCAGTGAACTCATGAAAACCTTAATAAATATTTTGATTCTTCATAAAAAGAAGAAAATCAAAGACATATAGTCATCATAGAATATATACTAAAGACATGTAAAATAATATTTTATAGATAATTCATATTTTAATACATTGCTAGTTTATTTTTTTACATTTTATTTCCAAATAATTTTCAATCCACAGAAGATCATTAAGAAATTCCCATATGCCCTTTAAGCAGTTTCCCCATTCTTGAAATCTTGCACAATTTGTGATTTTCTTATCAAAGGGCTTAACTTGGAGGTAGTACTAGCTAAACTATAGACCTGCTTTCTCTAACAATCCTCTTTTCCCATCCAGGAGAATCTATTTTATGCTACATTTAATCACATCTCCTAAATAGCTAATCTATCACATGGCTTATTCTTTCCTCACATTTCTCCACTATCATTTTTGAAGAACACTTCTTAGGTCATTTGTAGAATGCCGACCTTGGTGCACTGAATAATATCAGAGGGTTGCATACATATTGCAGTGTTACATTCATTTATTCCTATGATCCGGAAAATGCAAAAATGGCTGTATTGTGGAAATGTGATCTACTCTTGCTGCTAATCAGCCTGAGGAAAATTCTCAGGTTGTAAATATTTTAGCAAACTAGTCTCTGTGGTAGTGACATTCTTAATTACATTTTGTCAGAACACCTCAGAATATATCTACACGCTAAACCAATCTATTTTCTACACATATTACAGCTACCTAGATAAAAAGACACAGGGAAGCAATCCCAAAATTCAACACTAATTTCCTTCCATTTAGGGTTTCACTGTAGAATTTTCTAAACCTACTTAGGTTTACATTTTAAATCATTTTTCTATACTAGTTCCAATTGCCTGCTTTACAAAACACACAAAGATAAAATATTTTCTTCAGTGTGCTACTTTCTGGAACTGAAAATCTTTTATCTGTGATGAGACATATAGAGAGAAGTTCTCATAAAATAGTGCATAAAAGAAATTCAGATTTCAGAATTATACAGCTCATAGGCTCACTAAAAACATGTCACAGAGAATTTTGTGGCAAAATGTAATGAGCAAAAATGTTGCTCATGTTATTTCCATCTTTGGGACATATGGATTTAGTGTGATAGATTAAAAAGTATATCTTTATGAAGTCTCTCATGTCCATTCTCTTTTATCAATGAAAATTTGCTCCAAGAAATTTTGGAAACTAATATTTGTAATAAAATCACTCAAGAATTCATTTTGAAAACTAAGATCATATCAATTCTAGTACTTTTTTATTAGTGATTATCTTGCAGATTATTCATTAACAAATTGACCTGTTGAGTGATAAAAATAGACTATTTCTATATTATGAGTGATAGAAACATTATATACTTATTAAAGTGCAAAATTTTAATTATTTATGTATTTTAGGTAGTTCCCAGAGCAACAACATACGACATCTCTTCATTCATTGTTATGGATATTTACAGTAATACTTAGATTCCTGCCTTTCTATAGTAGAGTGTTACAATTTAAATGTCATTGTCCTCAATAAAACAGAAGCTGCCTTTACTAACCACCGATTAATTGAACAATTGATCTTTCGTATGGCTTCAAATATGATTGATACATTCTCTGTATACAAATTCTCTAAGGTTTATTTTTATTCAGTCAGTCATTTACGTATATTCTTATTATTGTAAAATCTAAATTCTGGCACCATTTAAGTTCTTAGCACAACTTGGAATTTGTGGTGTGTTTAGAAATACAAACTAGTAATATCCTCTAGTACTGTCATCTTGGCTATTTAAAAGTATTTCTACATCAAGAATCCCAATCAAAATCAGAAAGTTTTAAAACAAAGCTTAAAAATTTAAAAAGCTTTAAAATAAAATCTAGGGGCTGGGGATGTAATTCACTTGCACAGTACCTGCCCAGCAAGCATGAGGTCCTGAGTTCAAGTCCCAGTACCAAATAAATAAATAAATAAACAGATTAAAGAAAATAAATACACTCTGCTCTGTTTTTCATATATAAGGACAAAATGGTCATTTTGCAAGAGATTAGTATACTTGTGCGCTCAAACAAATTGTGCTGCGGGGCGTGTTATTTTTAATTTGATCTTTCTTTTCTTTTTGTGTTATTCTTAATTACCACTTGATTCTGAGTCTCGTGTCTGAGTTTCCACTTCAGAAACCATATCTGCCCATTTCAATAATTATCATCCAGATTTACTCTTTCTTGTCATACATTAATCTCTAGAAACTTTGACCCAACCTCGGTGCTTTTTCTAGCTGCTCAATTATCCTCTGACAATACTCAATGTATTTTATAATTCTATATGTCACTGGCCCAGATTCAAACCTACAGAAATCAGATTTTAGAGTAAACATAATTCAAAAATACTTCTAAAGTGGAAGATATTTGGGGTCCAATATATTTTCAGATGATTTTCAAATTAAATACCTTAAGGAAATGCCTGTTATTGCAGATATGTCTTTGGGATAATAAAAACATTTGGAGCCGGGCTTTGGAGTGCACTCCTGTAGTCCCAGCACTTGGGAGGCAGAGGCAGGAGGATGCTATGAATTCGAGGCTAGGCTACACTACACAGTGAGTTCAAGGCCAGCCTGAATTACATGGTAAAACCATGTCTCCAAACAACAAAAAATAAATAAACAAATAAAAACATTTGAAGTCTATTATTTTTAACAGTTTTTTAAAATATTTATCATTTTTATAAGTTTACATTTATGTGTTAAATTGTTAAAAATAAACTTTTTCAATAAGCTAACTCAGTATCTCTCATTTTTCTGCATAAACATCAATTCTTTTTAGTTTTTTTATTTATGCACGTATTTATCTTGTTTCATTTGCTCCATTTATTCTAGCACTTTCCATTTTGTGAATCATAAAATTATAAATTAAAGTGTCAAATTCTGATATTGCAATACTTTATTTTCTAGTTACTTAAAGTCATAATGTGGACTCAGTTATTAATATGCTAGAAATATTGTAGTGCAAATACATAATTAAGAAAGAAATTCATTCAGTTTCTTATCTTGATAAGAAATGTAAATATCTTTTTAATATTTCAAAAACTTCTGATTTAGTTAGAGAGAAGAGTACGACCATGATAACAGTTCTTTCAACTACTAAGGAAATAAAAAATCTTGGTATAGTCAATGAATATAAAAATTTACAAGTAAAAATAAGGTCTTTAGTCCGATCTCAATTGTCAGCTGTACAACATATTCCCTTGTTGCATAAATACTTTCTATAGTTTGAATCCCTTTAATTTCATTTAAATGAAATTAAATGGCTCAGATTATGTATCTATTTTTGAAAATATTCTAAGTATCCCTTTGGAGAAAAGGAAGGGAATGAGCGAGGGGAGTATAAGAGTATAAACTTTATTCAAGTATGCAATAATAAAAAGAGAATATTGTTCCATGTACACTTGAAACAAGTGAATATTGTTATTGTGGGAAAAACATAAATAAATAAAAATAAAGATCAATTAGCTATGAAAATGAATAATAGCTTTAAAATCCCCAAAGGATTTTAATGTCCAAAAGAGAAAAATTTTGAAATTGTTTTAGATTACAAGTAAAATATATTTGTAAAAGAATAGTAGTTGCATGAATTTGTTTTAAAATGCATGAATATATTTTACTTAGTTTCATTAAATTTCACTATAGAAAGAAATAACACATACATTTCCATGCACACAAACAGGTTAACTAGTAAAATAATTTTAACTATGGGAAGGTAATGGGAAATAACATTGGTGATTCTAAAATTAGAAATACTTTGAAAGTCTAAAGATAAAAACACCTTGTGTCACAATACTATAACTCTTCTATCATAAATTTAGTGCTTCGATGTTATTCTTTTATGTTTCTAAATTCAAGAAATATACAACTGGTTAATAATTTCCATTTGGTAGGGTGTTTCACGTTACATGAATAAGCTAAAAATTAACACTGCAGTTAAATATACTGAAAAACACGCTTCATCAAACAAAAGAGCATCTCCCCCTTTTTGTAACTTTTTAGAATATTGATTGCAATGAACTCTTTTGGATGTGGAGGTAAATATTTGGCTTACATAGAAACGGTAGAAATAGGTATTCAAAATAGTCTTCATGAACGAGGCAGACATGTTCGTCTGTCATCTAAGATTTATTGATTATTATGACAATATTAAGCTGCATATGTGATGATGGTATTTAATTTTAGTCTTCTAAAAAGTATTAGCACTCTTACTTTACCTTTTTATTGCCATAAATATGATTATCAGAAGCATCTTTTTACATATATATACATTTTATGAAATGTGATTTCTTATCACTATAATAAGTACTTAATTTCCAAGTGCAACTACTCTGAAGAAGACAAAAGTAGAAAGAAATTTCCTATATACTCACCCTAGGCCTTCTTATTTACTGAGCTCTTCTTACTTTACATTCTTATTTTTCTTCAGTTCACCTTGAGTGACGAACAGTTACTGCCTTGCAATACATCTTTGATTTCCATTATTTTTTTGACTTATTTTTAGTGGCTGAAAAAATTCACAGACTTTAATTTTAATCCCCTCAAAGCACTGTATCTGTGCATCTACACAATAGTGAAGAAGTCAAAATAGGGGTGTTGAATATCACTTAAGAATTCTGAACGGGAGCATGAAGTGTGCCACTAGTGCTTCCCAGATACCACCTTCTAACTCAGCTAGTCCACGTTCTCTTCTACTTCCTTTGACAAGTATACCAGACTTAACCTGTCTTTGTCAGCTCAGCAACTTTACCATTTCTCTGATTTTTATCTGGCACCCATACACGAACAGGAACAGTGAATTTTTCTGTTTATTAAATGACCAAGTTCAGAAATATAATATGAATTTACTTAAAATAATATAGTAGACTCATGAAAAATATATTCACTGAAAGAAAACAGTTTTTTAACTCTAAATGACTACAGTTATTTACTAAAGAGATACGTTTACTTGTTGCATATGACACAATATTTGAAACCTCGACATTATATTAGAAACCACCTCTCTTTTGTATCTATTGTATATCGATCTTCTTGTACTCGATTTTTTAAAAATCCACAGCAACCAAAACTCCAAAATGTGCAAAGAATGATACCATTCAAAGATAATAAAGTATGTTGTATGTTGAAGCTATGAACAATTTCATCTGGTAATCTGCAGAAAATGCACTGAATTTCAACAATCCCGATGGAGCCCTCACAAATTTTTAAGAATCTGTGTTTCCCACTGAGTTCTTTGCAAGCTTGCACATTCTTTGGTGCAAGGGACTAAATAATGACTTTCTCTCTTTTCAGACTCAGAAACGCTCTTACCTCATCCTCATTTAGCTAATTAACTGGATGCTGTGTCACTCTGAAAAGAGGAAGATGTTTACAGCCTCCCACAAATCTATTTTAATCTCCCTCTGCTGAATTTATAATGATGTCCTTTGCCTTATTTTCCTACAGTTAATGGAACACTGTATTTTTAGTAAAGATTTGTGTCCAGAGTCAATCCAACTATTTCTCTCAGCTATGAAATATTTTCACCCTTTACCATTTCATATGGACAAAAAATATGCCTTTATTTATCTTAGTGCTTGAAAATACTTCTTTTTTTATTTTTCCACCTATGCAAGTCTTTATTTTAGAGTTAAATTTCTCATCAAAACAGTTCACGTCTGGCTTCAAGTTCTGTCTTCTTACTGTGCTGAAAAAAATTACTCATCATTCCAGTGAAATTATTTTTGTCAGTGCCACCAATGCCCACTTCCTACTTCAATCCAATGGTAAATTATCTGTCCTCATAGAATGGTAACAGTGTAGGATACTGTTAAATTCCCTCCACCATATACCTTTTTTCCTTGATATCCTAAAAGAGCAATGCTCTTTCCTTACTCCCAAAATGAGATCCCTTTATTCAGTTTACATCTTTATTAACTCATCAGTATCTACTTTACATTCTCTTCATATGTTCAAAATGCATCCTTAATCTAATCCATTGTGCTCCACTGCCATTTATCCCTAAATTAAGACCAGAGCCTGTGTCTGACATTCACATATCTTCCATTTTTCCAGGCACCCCTCGCAGTTTTTCAGGTAGATGTAAATTAGATTATCTCATAGCTCTACTTACATTATACACACCCACAATTGCTTCCCTTCTAACTATGACTGCAAATCAGTATGGCCTGAAGTAACTAATTGCTTGGCTTCATTTTTGATATTTGACTGCTGACAGTTTTTCATCTTCAGGCCTGCTTACTCACATGTTCCACCTCTGGGCAAATCAGTAAGAAAGCCACATACATGCTTCCTCTGTGACAGGGGAAGGAAGTCAAAAGATAGAAACCCCATCTTCATAAACAGGGACTTCCCAGTGTTATCCCTTCATCAGCATAAACTGTCCAATTCGGTTTTCTTTTCCCTCAGGATATTTCCAGACCTACATGGGAGTACACCTGCTTCCTCCCAGAAGGCTAGGCTATGCAAGCAATAAATTTACACTTGCTAGGTACAATTATTAGTTTATTATTGGAGCCAAAATTTTGGTAGAACAGTTATGCTACCTATAGTTAATAACTACAAAGTCTGGTATATTACTTCTCTGATTTATCTACCTATCACTTCATACTTTATTCTTCTCACTCAGATTTACTGAAATGTTTTTCCTTATATGTTACATGAACTAAATCATACCTGCTCTCCACTTGGTGTAAAGTGTTCTTTCCCTTGATATCAACATAGTATACTACCTTATACTTAGAGCCACAATATCTATAGTATTTACTTACTACAGTAAATATTTATATTTCAAAATGTTAACATTTGACAACATTGTGCTTAATTAGTTTTTCATTGTTTATAACTTTCATGTTGGCAGAAATCTTTATATGTTTTCACTGGTTTATATACAGGCATCTCTTACAATAGTATCTTCTTCATACAGAAAATACTCATCAATATTAGCTAGATGAATAAACTATGCTGTGTATTTGCAGAGTTGCTATTTATTCAAAATAAATGTATCTTGTACAGATAGTTTCCAGAAAAAATACAAAATTCCATGGGAACAATTTTAACTTCCCTAGAAATTAAATGAACATGGAAAGTACAGTGTTGGATCCCCCCACCAAGTTTAGTCATCAGTGAAGAAATACTGTGGTAACAAAACTAATAAATTACACTGAAATTCAATAAAATAATATTATGTGAGGTAGAGCAGAATATTATTGTGACTTTTGAAAAAAGTAATTTAAAAATCTTAAATTATTTTGCTTGTTGCAAAAAACTTAATTTTAAATGTTTATTAGATAATAAACCAAAACTAGGAAAATAAAAATCATGTGTAAAGAAAAAATTCTATCACATTTCTGCTTAAATAGAAAAGATGGGGAAAACACAGTTCCAGAAGCAGAAATTCATTAGTCTTTGAGATCACATGGTAAGTCAACTTTGAGTGTTTGCAACTGTTTTTTTTTTAATTAAATATAGTTGTAAGTAGCATTTATTTCAGGAAATAACTACAGACTTTTATTTTCATTGAGTACTTCAAATTTAAAGATAATAAAATTTACATGAAGTAGACTAAGTTTAAATAAACTTAAAATCACTACGCATCATTGATTTCATCAAAGTAAATGTTTTTGAAAATCAAGAAAAAAATTTCCACTAGCAAAACAGGACTTAATGAGCAATAACTATCATCAACCACTGTGCTAACAACGTTCACAGTCCTAAGAGTGTAGCACAGATGGGGCTCAGAAGATGCTCCCCCTCCATCCTCGGGAACTGGGCAACGCCAAGGCCAGTCCTGCTCTCCCTGCCCTAAGACAAGCAGCAAAAACAGAGACCCAGGAAATCTCCAAAGCACCAGGCCAGGGCCCATGCGTGTTAGACCTCTTAGTTTGACCTACAGTAACTTTTCCCACTCAGACTTCATTAGCAGTTCCTAAATAGGGACATGGCATGCCACGTGTGATCAAAACAGAGTGCATTCTGGGAAAGTCACAGCGCTGTACCCCTAGGATGACTCAGCACCCTGTCAATCATATTCAGAGAGATCCAATAAGAGGCATTGGGGGCAAGGTATGCTTTTTTTTTTTTTTAATCCAAAAACCTAACATCACCAGACTTCCTAGCGCCATTTTTCCCATTCCTGCCACCTTTTAGTTTCTGAGGCGCTAACGCGAGCACCCTTTCCAGTTATTTTCAGCAAACCCAGCTACTGATTCTTTCTCCTTCCCTGTACACGTGCAGGTTTTGCTCACCATACACCAGAACCTGGACTCAGTCTCTGGGATGCATGGCACACAGTACAGCGGCCAGGAGACAGAGGGAGTTAGGCAGGCGAGCACGGAGTTTGCCTGGAACGTGAACCTCACTGTCGGGGCTGAGAGCAAACGCAGAGGACAGAGAACATCCCCAAAGGGAAGCACAAAGCTCCTGTGAAGCCTGCAATGCACCCAAGAAGCCCCTTCCGGCTCACCTGGGCATCAAAGCCTCTGGCACAAGCAGCAACCCTGCATGCAGTCGCGCACCCCTGTGGAGGCCTGGATGGAAGCCCCTAGGCCTGAACCTCCGTGGTTACCCTCCTTCCAAACGTCGCCCCACCCCAGGCCCACAGCGGGAACTGTGTCTTTTTATTCTAATGAAGCATACACCTGGGTATTTCCCACCGCTTGCTGCGCGGTCACATCCACTTCCATGGCCTCACAACAGGACCCAGAGCTGGAGGAAACTGGTTACAGGAATGCTACTGAAATGAATCCCAAGAGAAAAACTAGGCCTAAGTTTCAGCCTAGGGATAGGGGTGTAGCTCAGTGCTCAAGACCGTCTTCTGCCATGTGCAAGGCCTGAGGTTTGGACCTCAGCACAGCAAAAATAAACAAAAACTTTCACCTTTGTTAGCTGTACTACCCTTCTCTTTATCGTTCTCATTGCTTTGTTATAATTATTCACACCCATAACAGAAACTAAATTATATTCTAAAAACTCAACGACATCACTGGTAGTAAACAGAATTTGAAAATTATCTGATGAACCAAAGTATTTAGAATTGAAAAATAAATTTTCCTCAAAATATTATTGAAACTCATAAAGTTATTTAAAATTGATTGGTGTATTTTTAATTTATTTATATCAGACAAACAGAAAAATGACCTAATGCAAAGCAAAAAGGAGATGGCATTTTTAAAAAAATGTTCACTTTGGAAAATATAGTTAGCTTAGATATAATCCTATCGGAGATATAAACTTTAAAAATATTTAATATATCAGTCCCCCCCCAATAACATGTATCTATGGGGAATGGGTTAGACATTGCTTGTTACTGACCAAAAATTTTTATTTAATTTCTTCTTTAAAATCTACTTGTGTGATTCAACTGTGATTCTTTCTCTTGAAGTCCATAAATGCTCCTCATCCCACTGTTTTTTTTTCTCTAGTGAAACATACTATTTCCTGTTGTTGATACTCCTTTTTGTCAAAATAAAAAATACACTAACGATTTTGATAAAAACTTTCACAGCTTTACATTTAATTTTTGACAGAAACTAGCAGGAGATAAGAAATATGTATAGTCCAGTAAGTGTTTTTTTTAAATAATGTGTCATGTCATCTGCTTCTCCATTTAGCTGTTACACAGTTGCTAGAAAATACAGAATGTTTATGATAAAGCTCTAAAATACTCAGGCTTTGCCAGTAATCTGTTAGATTGATTGCTGGATTACTGCCAAATTTCAAGTTGTGTGGGGTGTCTTCATACTAAAAATAGTACTCTGACCACAGTTTAGTGCAGTACTTGGAGTTGTCATCTACTCTCTATCTTGCAAGAAAACATTTATCATTGAAATTCATTAAAATATTTAAATATTGTGAGGAAATCTGCTAAAGACAGAATTGTTTCCAACATCATCTTCTCAAGTATAATCCAAAATTCATTGTATACAGAAGAATGTGTTATCTGTAAAACAAATGAAATGCTTTTGCAAAAGCAAGAGAGTAATAGTGACTATATATGTCACAGTAAAACTAAGGACATCTTCTTTATTTGTGAAGGTCAAAACACTGTGTGTTTATATACAATGTCTTTTAAATAATGAAATAAAATATATGAAGACATGACTGTCATGTTGGTGAAGTGCTGAAAATTTCAAAGTTCAATACTTTAGTTCAGTATCTATGGAATGACCAAATGCCAAGTCCTATGGTTGTAAATGTTGAATCTTACTGCCTTTCCTAAAAGACATGACCAAAATATCAAAGTTTAACATATTCAGATACACTGCCTTATAAGTTTCAAGATAACAACATAGGAAGAAAATGACAATTCAATGAAATTTAAATACTTGCTAAAGATGAGTTGAATTTTAAATTTTGTATTGCTTTGAGCCTTTAAAATGAAATAAATATATGCTCCTACTTTTAATTTTTATTTAACATGTATATTCAGGTAAAAAAGAAAATTCTAATCGTATTTTATAATTTATGTGTGTATGTACAGTTTTATTAATGCATGATTATAGCATAATATTATTGTTCATTTTTACTAATTTTGCTTGTGTTTTCTAGATATCCATACACTTAATTAGAATCTGCAACTCTATACCAAATCTACCAGGGAACTCTGTTACCTCAGACTAGGATTTTCATCTTTCTGTGATAAAATGATCTAGAAATTATATTCGCAAATCTGTTGTTTGGTCCTTCTCTGATTCAAATCAAATTGAGTTTATTATTAGTATTATAGAGACAAATAATACAAAAATAATTTTTTAAGAAATTAAAAGGAAATCCACTTCTTCCTCCCTGACAAGGAGGCGACTCAGCGCCTCTGTCAGCCCTTCTGAAGCAGCAGTTCCCTGGCTTCCTTCCCCTAAATGGGCCTGTGGTTCTCCCCACTGCAACAGAAGTGAAAGTGGTGCTTACCACACCCAAGCCAAGATTTTTTGAAAAAAAAAAACTGTTTGAAAAGTACAAGATTCCTATACTGCACAATGCTAGAACCATAGAACTGAAAGATACTAATTCTTAAATGTTCATGTGAAAGAAAATTTGTCATTCACTAGGAAAGTAAGTTTCAGGCTTATATGACTGTGAAAAAACATATTTTGAAAATGAAAAATTGATTTTTTAATGAAGACTGAATCTAAAAGAAACATATAATCAGTTGTAGTACTCCTGTGATACTCACACACACACACACACACACACACACACATGCATGCACACACACACACATGCACGCACACACAGTTGTGGTTCCCTATGGGAAGGAGAAAGACACGATGCATACACTAGTGCTGGATCTAGCATTTGGTTATATGGAAGCGTTTATAAAATGTCACCAGGGTCACTTCCAATTGCTGTGATTCGTATTTCAATAAAAATGTTGTATTTCAGTTAAAATACAAAATGAATCAGTAGTTATAATAATTTTCAACTTTCTGTCATTTCTGCAGAGAAATCACTGGCTGTCAAACTGTTTTACCTCTGATTTCTAATCAAAGTTATTTGACATTTCTCTTAATAAACATAAAAATTAGAAAGGGAAACCAAAATCTTTTTCTTTTTTTTTTAAATTTTATTTAAAGAGAAAATAAACCCAAAACAAAACATAAAGGGTAGCAACAATACAGAATTCCAAGGAAAAAAGGAAAAGAACAGCAACAAAAAAACCTAAAAAATTATTACTTGACAAATTGCATACTGACTTCTTGGAAATAGTTGTTCAAATTACAAAGTTAAAACATGTAAAGTAGACATTCAAACAGTGCGACTGTTAACAGTTCTGCTCCACGATCTGATAAAAACAGCAATATGCTCATCCATCTTATCCACTCAGGTATACATGCAATTATATCAAAAGGGTAAAATTAAACACAACAAAACAGAACAAAGTGGGTCACAAGAAAGCAATGTAAGAGACATAAACTTCAAAACTAGACAATCAGAGATATTCACTTTCTATCATATTGACTCTTGTTTTCTTCCAAATAGTTGTCCATATTGTCACATACAGGGAATTCACATGAAACAACCTAGTATGGAATTGATCTGAGCAGGACGAGGA
>PVJX010022226.1:0-30862 GCA_004027295.1 Dolichotis patagonum | reverse complement strand
GAGAACAAGGAACTCTTCCCATCTCTGGGGGGCGACTGCGATCCTACCTGCATGTGGGCACCCATCCCGTGTCGCCCCTCCCCCTCCCCCCTGCCTAGCAAGTGGGAGCCAGTGAACTACACATCTTGTGAAAAGATTGGCTATGTTATTTAGTATGAGCTCCCCATATGCAAAGATATGGACAACCATTTGGAGGAGAATGGGAGACAATATGACAGACAGTGAAGATCCTGGGTTTTCTAGCTTTGAAATTTATGCTTTCTTATGGCCCATTCTGTTCTGTTTTGTTGTGTTTAATTTTACACCCTTTTAAAATAAAAAATTAAAAAAAAAAAGAGATACCCAGATCCCTCAATCCCAATTGTTAACAGGTGTGTGTGTGCATGTGGTATGTTTGATTCTAAGCCCGTGCCCTGGTAGGCAGCAGGCTGCTTACTGGTTGGCTCGGCGCCCTAAGTTCCAGCATGGCGCGGATCTCAGGAGTCACTCTTGCTTCTTGTTTCCCCGCCCTGGGTCGAAATATATTGTTAATAGGATTTTGTTTTGCCATGAACTGTTATAAAGACCTAGGCCACTCCAACATCTTCACAACTTACCACAGTTGCTTTAAATTTACCAGTAAATCTGAATCTATAGAAATCTCCCTTGTCTTGGCTGTTCTGAGGTTGACTTGATAATGGTTTTCACTGAAAAACTATGGCTTTTCTATTCTTAGGGACATCAGACATCCTACCATCTTTTCTCCACTGCCTTCTACACAGTCAATAATATAGTCAATAACAGTTTTATAACTACTTTTAAGTTCACTATTTGACTATATTTTGGGGTCATGGGGTATCAGTCACCAAGATTTGTTCTAGATGCTATGAACCAGTTTCTGCTTTAACTATTTTAGTTGCTGTATTTATGGATTTGGGGAGATTAAAATATGATACAGATATTTATGGTATCTTTTAAAAATACACTTCTGGTAGTTAATATTTTTATTACATAGGGATACTGTATTTGTAAGTGACAATGGTGTATGAGGTAGCAGAGAATGATGATTGAAAAGATGCGCTTTGGAGGTAGACACTCCCCCCACCCCCAGGGCTGGGAATTAAACCCACGTCTCCTCTACAGTGCTAGGGTTTGTGTTTGGATGTCCTGCCAAAGCCTCATGCAGTCATGGGGGACAGGCTTTTTGGAGGCAGCTGAATCTAGAGTTTGTGATTGGTTGTCTAGTGCTGGGATTGGGATTGTGAGTGCTACACCCGCGCTAGGGTGGGTAGCCTGCACACAATTGCAGGGAGGAAAGAGGCTTGCTCCTCCCTTTTTGGCTCTTGTCTTCCACGAACATGCTGCCCCTCTGCCACACCACTCTGCTTTGCAGCCAGCTGATTATGGACCTCTACAAATGTAAGCTAAATAAACATTTCCCCCTCAAAGTTTGGGTATTGGGTATTTTGTCTCAGTAACAACAGAAAAGTGACAGTTAGCAAGCTCTATTAACACTAAGAGCCCAAACTACTTGTTTTCAAATCCTACCTTTTAACAGCTGTATGATTCATAATCTGTTTCTTAGTTTCCTCTGTAAAATAGGCTTTTGTGAACACTAAGTGACTAACATAAGTACTAAAAAAAGTACTAGGTTACTTAGTAATTATTCAAGAAAAATAATTGTCACACTTCATGTAGTTTTCTTTTTTAGGTCTAAGTCTGTATGGACTTCAACAAAAATGATACTAACTCTTCTGTGAAAAGCCCAAATCACAAAAAAATGATTCAACATTTAAAAAGACAAAAGGATTGGGTGTTGGTGGTGCATGCCTGTAATCTCAGCACTCAGTAGGTTGAAGCAGGAAGATTTCTGTGAACTGTAGGGTGAGACTCTGTCTCAAAAAACCAAACCAAACCAAACTCTGAAAAAACAAATTGTTAGGCCAGGGATTTAGCTCAGTGGCATAAGCATCTGCCTGCCAAGCCAGAGGTGATGAGTTTGATGCCTGGTACCAAAACAAAACAAACCCTCAAAACAAACAAACAAATTGCTAGCCAAAGTTGATTTCATAGGTAAGTTCATAGCCTTCAGCATCTAATTACAAAAGAATGAAAAATATATTCCATAAGCAGTGCAGGATAATTAACTAGGTTTTGTTTTTTTGTTTTGGTACCGGGGATCGAACTCACGACCTCACACTTGCCTGGCAGGTACTTATTCCTGCTGAGCTAAATCCCCGGCCCTTAACTTGTTTTTTTTTTTAAATTTTTTTTTCTTAACTTGGTTTTGAAGGTAGAAGTCAATGTAAATAGGAGAAAAAGGCAGAATACCACCAAATAATGGTAACAATGTGGGCGAAAGAAAAACTCATACACTGGGAAGAATAGAAAAAAATGATACACCTGAGGTCCAAGGTGAAAGGCGCATACAGCCTTGACTTCCACATCTATTTCTAGGTTAAGTATGCTAGAACAGATCTTCCCAATTGGTATACTAAGGAGTGGGTGGTTGAGTGAGGCCTGAAATGGCCACAGACCCTCTAGACTTCATTATTTTATTCCAGCAGAGCATGTGAGTAATCTTTTGTATACAATCACCAATTTACATGATGGCAAGCAATCTCTTTTACTATCTTGTTAGATTACATTAGAAAACTAAGTTTCATTTGATATTCTGGGCCATCCCTAAGTACAATAAAAAATTATATTATGAAGTACAAACAGCAAATGTGAAAAAATGTTCAACAGCACTGGCCATTTGAGAGATGCAAATTAAAACACTGAGATTTCACCCCACCCCGGAAGGAATGGCCAGTATTAAGAAATCAACCAGTAACAACTGCTGGAGGGGTTGTGGGGAAAAAAGAACCCTTCTCCATTGTTGGTGAGAATACAAACTGGTGCAACTGCTGTGGAAATCAGTGTGGAGATTCCTCATAAAATTAGAATTGGAAGGTCCACCCCAGCTATTCCCCTTCTGAGTACCTTCCCAAAAGAATTAAAACCATCCTACCATGGTGATACGTGCACCCATGTTTATAGCAACAAAGTTTATAATAGCCAGATCTTGGAAACAACTTAAATGCCCACTGACTGAGGAATGGGTAAAAAAGATGTGGTATTTCTGTATGTAATGGAATACTATTCAGCCACAGAGAATGATAAACTGGACATTTTTATAGGTAAATAGATGTGCCTTTAAAACATACTTACTAGTGAAATAAATGTCATGTATGCATAATCATTGTTCCATTAGTATGAGGTCAAAACATGTATTTTGTCCCAGGGAGAATGACTTCAGCCAAGCAATGACTCAGGCCACACACCTGTCCTTCACTTTAACTAACCCAGTGTGAGACATTTGGATGTTTTAAGAAATGTTTGATGTGCTGTAAGATTTGGGTTTTTTGCATGTGGACATCTAGTTGTTTCAGAATATTTATTGAAGGTATGATCCTTTTCCCACTTAACCGCTTTTTCATCTTTGCCAGTCAAATGTCTGTTATGTGGGTATCTATTCTGGACTTCATATTGGTACTTTAGTGGTTTGTCTATCTTGATATCAATGCTGTTTTGTCATGATTGGTGTAACTGTGATAAATCATGTGATTGGGTAGGGTTGGAGCTCTAATTTTGTTCCTTGACCAAACCTGGTTAGACTATTCTGAGTCTTTTATTTTTACAGGAATGTAAAAATCAAAATGTTAATCTATATGAAAAATGATGTTGACAGTTTGATAAGGGATTGTTTTCTGATCTTTATTTTCTTCTGTTCATTTTTGGTTTCATTCTTTTATTTTTAATAAAAAAAGAAATTATATAAATTGCCCATTTAAACAAAGGATTTACCTATATAATTACATGAAATACTATCCAGTCATTAAATGGGCTAGCGATCCATATAGAAACCTCAAAAGTAACACTGAAAACATAAATTCCAGGGACTAGGGATGTAGTTCAGCAGCACAAGCACCTGCTGGACAAGCACAAGGTCGGGAGTTTGATCCTTGGTAAAAAAAAAAAAAATCCAGAAAAATAAGTATACTGCAATTTATATAAAATCTGTTAACATCGAACTAGACCATCAAGCCAGCTATGGTGGTACACACCTGTAATCCTAGCACTTAGGAGGCTGAGGCAGGAAGATCACTGTGAGTTCAAGGCCAGCCTGGGCTATGAAATGAGTTCAAGGCAGCCTGAACTGCATAGCAAAACCTTGTTTCAAAAGACAAAATGAAACAATCAAACAAAAAAACCCAGACTACGTATTTAATATAAATTTATACATAATAATAATAATGGTTGCCTCTGAGGAAAACAAAAAGGTTATCACAAAAACATTTACAAGAGGGTTCAACTCAATCTATGGTTTAATAGGTTAGATATTATTTATGATCTTATATACATTAAATCTGTATATTAAATTTACATATGGTTTTAAAATCCTTAATTAAAATAAGTAGGAAAAAAAAGGCAGGACAGGGGCTGGAGAGTTAGCTCAGTGGCATAAGCACCTGCCTGGCAAGCATGAGGTCATGAGTTTGATTTCTGGTACCAAACCAAACAGAATAAAACAAAACAAAGGGCAGGACAGATAAATGAAGAATAAAGAGGCTGAGCACAGTGGTGCACAATCTCAGCTACTCAGGCAGCCTGAGCACAAAGATCATAAATTCTCAGCCCGTTTGGGCAACTCAGATCTTGTCTTAAAGAAAAGGGGCAGGGGGCTGGGTTTGTATTTCAGTGGTAGACTTGCTGAACATGTGCAAGGCCCTGGGTTCAGTCACCAAAACTTGGAAAAGAACAACAAAATACTGAAGAAATTAAGAATACTTCCGACTTAGGGTGCTGAACTACCCAGCAAACAGCCTGCTGCTGCCCTGGTAAGTGGCTGTGGTCTGGCAAGCCGCGGCCACCCCAGGGCAAGAAGCAACAGCGTTTCCTGAGATCTGCGCCATGTTGGAATTTAGGGCACTGAGCAAACCAGCAACCAGCCTGCTGCCTACCGGGGCACAGGCTTAGAATCCAACATACCAGCGCCTCCCCCCCCCCATTAGCAAGTGGGATCCAGGGATCTTGGCATCTTTTGGGAGCCTGATGGTATATAATGCAGCGAGTGGGGGGGAGTTTCCTTGGACTATCTCTTTGAAGGCAGATATTTTTATTGCCGTTTTGCTTTGTCCTGATTAATAGTGTTGCTCTATTCAATACTGTTTTGATAAGTTCTATAATATTGTATATTTCTTTTGATTTTGCTATACCTGATTGAAAGAACAACTATTGCGAAGATAATAAGATATACAATGGTGCCTATTACTGTTGCCCTGGTGACCTGCTGTGATGTTCTGTACCAATTTCACTACACTGTCTCAATTGGCTTTATTCCATCCTGTTTTGTTGTATATTACTACCTCCAAGTTAAAAAAAGATTAAATAAAAAAAATAGAACATGAGAAAACAAGGTAACAAAATACCTCCAAAAACTCCCAACTCCACCAAAGTGTTGTATATTACTACCTCCAAGTTAAAAAAAGATTAAATAAAAAAAATAGAACATGAGAAAACAAGGTAACAAAATACCTCCAAAAACTCCCAACTCCACCAAAGTGGATCCATGTGACATGGATGAGGAGAAATTCAAAAACAAAACAACAGAATTATATAAGGTGATTAAAAAGGAAACAACAACAAAACAGATCAATGATACTGAGCAAGCAGAAACATGATATAACTAAACAGATAATGGACTTAAAAAGCAAAATGAGGGAAAGAAAGTGCTCTAAAGGATATAACAGCATGTATATTTAAGTGTGTAGATTGATAACTGTATTACTAAGTTTTTGTTGAATCATTAAACAGAACTGTTTGCTGCCTCATTGTTTGAATGTCTATTTTGTATGCCTTAATTTTGTAACATGAACAACTATTTCTAAGAAGACAATATGTAATTTATCAACTAGGGATTTCTTACTGTTTTTTTTGAAATTCTGTATTATTTCTACCCTTTTTTGTTTTGCTTTTTTTCTCTTTAAATAAAATAAAAAAATTACTTCCCACAACTCTTAAGCAAATACCTCTGAAACAAAGCTTCAATGAAATTCTCTCTGTAGAAAAATTACCAATTTTAAAATTGATAAACTACTACAGAAAGGTGCCAGAGAAATATTCCTCAACAATCTCAGACTCAATTATTTGTAACATTGCATTCCTTTGGATCTTTGAAAAATGCAAGCCATTTGTTATTAAAAATTTTATAAAGTACAGAGAAATGAAGAGTCCTTAGGGGGTTATTTAATAGTCAGGTAAATGCAGGCAACTTGAGACTATCCTCCTAAGTGAAATAAAGCACTCATATTTGTAAATATCACATTGTCTCTCTAGTATAAAAAATAATAAAAAAGTGAAAAAGTAATAAGACCCAAAATGTATAATAGACATTGTAATGAGAAAGAAAGAAAGTGCTCTAAAGGATATAACTGCATGTATGTTTAAGTGTGCAAGATAATCATACTACTAAGTTTTTGTTAGTTTATCAAACAGAATAGTTTGTACTGTCATTGAGTGTCCACTTTTTATGCTTTGATTTTGTAACTTGAACAACTACTTCTAAGATAACAGTATGTAATTTATCAACTAATGATTTCTTACTGTTATTTTTTTGAAATTCTGTATTATTTCTACTTTTTTTGTTTTGCTTTATTTCCAAAATCAAAAAAAAACCAAAAGTCATATTTTCATAAAACAGCTTAATAATTTTTGTCGTGTCATTCAGTTGGAATACAGAAACCAAAAACACACCAATCTTTCAATTTTAATGTTTAAATGTGACAGTTCATAAAAAGAAAATACAAATGGTCCATGTAAACAGATATTTAACCTTATTCTTAAATGAAAATTCTAATGAAATTAAGATACCACTTTTCAACTAGTAAGTTGGCAAAGACCAAAATATTTGATAACTTTGTTCATGAAGATTTGAGGAGCTAGGCCTGGTGGTGCATACTTGTAATCCCAATACTCAGGAAGCTGAGGCAGGAGGACTGAAATGAGTTCAAGGTCAGTCTGAACTATGTAGTGAGACTCTGTCTCAAAAAAAACTTCAAAATAATACACAGATTTGAGGGAATAAGGACACGTGTACATCATTGGTAGGACCATAAATTGGCACAATTCTTATAACAAAGCTATTTTCTAATATCTCTCAAAAATTTAAATACACAAAATAGGCACAACAACACACATCTGTAATCCTAGCTGCTTGGGAGGTTAAAGCGGATGGCTTATGAGTTTGAGGCCGGCAGGGGAAACAGTAAATCTCAGTAAAAAAGGGGGGGGGGGGAGTACAAACCTTCTGAACTAGGAATTCTAGTTTTATATTTTACAGTAATTTATTATGTACAAATGACCTATGCACAAGGTATTATATTATGGCATATTTATACAATATAACATTCTGTAGTTGTAAAAAAATAATCATTTATGACATAGAACGATCTCAAAAAATATCTTATTATGTAGAAAGTATAAGCTGAAGACCAGTGTATATTGTATAATACCAGCTACAGCAAATATCTCTAAGACAATATTTGAGGAACTGATAAAACTTTAGGAAGAACGCAAAAACAGAAGAAAACTTTTCTACTGTACATCACTCTATGTCTTTTGAATGTGAATGTACTATATATTCTTTTGAAAAAAAATTTTTTTTCTTAAAGAGATCATTTTGAGATGAAAACCAGGATTCTAGGCAGCACACACTGTTATGCCTCAGTCCTACCTACTTAGCAGCTTGAAGTAGGAGGATCATTTGAGCTCACAAGTTCCAGACCAGCCATGGGCAACACAGTGGTATCTCATCTCAAAAAAAAAAAAAAAAAAAAAAAAACCCAAAAAAACCAAGAAAGAAAGAAAGAAAAAGCAAATCAAAACCAAAACAGGAAAACCAGGATTACAGGATTACAGCAGATAAATTCTTTTAAGTTCCAATTAGCAGGTATTATAGTTCTTACATCTGACTGATAAATTTTTCTATAATTCCATTGAGTCTTTCAGGCTCCATCAATTTATTTACCAATTCCTGCTCAACAGCCATTAGGGCCAGACTACTGAGCTTCTCTTGTCCCATAGTATGAAATAAATATGTTTTGAGACGAGGCAGTGTAGAATAGGAGTTTTCATTGCTTGCTGAAGTAATCGGCCAAGATAAAGCAATATGTAATAGCTTTGAGATACAAGGAATATTATTGTGAAGACCATGCTGAATAAACAAATAGCCAAGAGTAAAGAAGTTGATGGAGGCATAATCTGTAACAAAGTTGAGCTTTGCATAGTGCCGATAAAATCTAAGTTCAGGGATAATATCTGCATCAAGTTTATAAAATTCTTGAATATGTTTGGCTGTTGCTTCATTTAATGGTTCATTCCATTTAAGTAATAGCTCTGAAATTTGCTTCATTTTGCAATAATCAAACTCTGAAAAATATAACTTTAAATTTTGTAATATACTATCCAATCCTTGGTAATAAATATTAATTTTATATTGTTCTTCTGTTGAAGTAGGGAAAAATGTATTTTCTGAATTGCCAAGATGTACTGTTTTGTGAATTTTTCTTCTTTTTTGAAGGGAAGGCTTTTCAACTTCAAATCCTTTACTGATAATTTTACTACATATTTCCTCTGTTCCATCCCAGAGAGTTTTGAAATATACATCATTTTTTTCAGATGATAAACATTCCACAATTGCTTCTATTTTTGAAGATAAAGAAAAAATGTCTATGGTTTCACTTTGAAGCTCTTGGGAAAGAATTCCTGTAACACTTAGCACTCGATAAAGAAACTTTAAACAAAAAATAAATTCAAATTTGGAAACCAGTGTTAACAAATCACTCAATTCATCAGTCAAACTTGAGTTTGAGGAATGGCTTGACGCAGCTTCCAATGTTTCAATAATTTCTGGAAGGCTTTCAATCACAGATAACAATGTACGATCATGTACTATCCAACATGACTGTGATGTATGTTTATTGCATGTTTTGCTTTGACTTAGCTTACAAATATCTCGAAAATTTTCCAGCATTTCCCCAGATGTATAAATAGTGTTGACCAAAGAACTGAGAGTATTTAGAGCACTTCGGAGTTCTTTTATTTCTTTACAAAACCTAACTACTGCTAAATCAAAAAAATGTGCATAACAATGTACATACAGAGCTCTTGGTTCCTCCTTCTTGAATTCTGCTGCAATTTTATTAAATTTTACCCTCAAATTAGTGGTACTATCATAGGCCTGGCCACAAATTGTATTAAAATCAACTCCAATTTGCTGCAGATAAGTTTTGATATTCTTGTGTAAGTGGATCCCAGTCTCCTTTTCATTATCAACAAAACCCAAGAATCTTTCCTTAATTACAATAGCCTTTGATGTTTTTTGTGCGTATCTTACACAAATTGAAAGCTGTTCTTTGGTGGTATTACCAGTTATCTCATCACAAATAATTGAAAAAGCTGAGGAGACATTGATCTCATTCACAATATCCTGCAACATTTCCATTTTTATTATTTCAAAAATATCAGCTTGAATCTGTGTAGTATTGTAGAAATCAATTTGTGAATTCATAAGTCGATATATTTCTTCTCCTTTATCTTTTGCCCTGATTTCTAATAATTCTAAAAAATTGCCTTTATTCACAGAAGAAACAGAATGATCATTTCCCCGTAAGGGCAAACACTGCTTCCCAAGAAATAAAATATTTTCAACTATAAGCTTTAGATACTTTTTTTGTTCCTCAATCTGTTTTGGATGATTAGATAAATTATCACTGTTTTCATCGCAAAACTGGTATTTCCTCCAAAACTGCAAGGACTTCAAATGCATTTCACTTTTTTCATGCTTTCTGAATTTTTCCAGTGTTTTTTTCCAATTAGAAGTTCCTTGGGTTGCAAATGACTCTCCTCCATAGCTAAAACTTTTTTGGCAGAACAACTGGCATGAATAACAAAATGTCACATCTTTTTTATTTACTTGTGGACGATCTGAACGCCAAGATTTTCTAATATTTTGTGGTTTATCTTTAACTTTTTGCGCTTTAGGTGTAAATTTTGGATGACAGAGTCCATTACTTACTTTCATAGATTTCATATCCTGGTTTAATACTTCACCACTCTGCACTTCCATACTGGAATCAACTGTGTGGTGATTGAGTACTGAAGACGATGGCAAAAGGCTTTGCTGTTCCATACCATTAGCAACACTACTACTTGATTCTCTGGGTGAACTCTTTGAGATCTTTGGGTAAAAAGATAAAGTAACACTTGTTTTAGCAGTTTTCAAATAACCAAAACATCAAATAAGTCTGTTCTAATAACACAGTTAACTAAGTTACTGTGTGAACTTTTTTTAGGGGACGGGGACGACTAATATTTACTTATAACTGATTTGTTTGCAACCTCGATTTATTATTAAATGTTTAAAATGACCTTCTGGTATGTAATTTAAAGTAATTTTTATTGCTTGGATGCCTAGAAATGTTTAATAAATATAATCTCTCAAGGGGGGAGATATGACTAATAAGACTTCTGTGTAAACATTCTTATAAACATATATATGTATGCACACACAATCTGTTTATCAAAGACAAATAGCCAAAAAAATTAGGATAAAACTTACATCCATGACATTTGCTGTTACTGAAGAAACTGTACCTGTTAAAATAAATTGAAGCATAAATTCAAGATTTCATACTATCATTTAAAAATTAGCATCGTAAACTATAAAGACTTACTTCCTATCAAGAAACAAAGCCAAAATTTAACAGATTCAAGCATGACAAAACTGTTTATGTCAAAAAAAAGTCTTTACATCAACGTTTACCTTGTAAGATTTCTGTGTTCATGATGGGCAGGGCAATATGATTATCTGCTAATGACATTATATTGCTTATGACTGGAATTAAATCTTTCTTTGGAGAAAGATGCTGCTCCTCAGAAACACTATGTGTTGTGGAAACATTTGCTGATAAAAATAAACAAAAATACTTCTTATAAAGTAGCAGAATCAAGCAGAAAGCATGTTTAATAAGTATTTTGGGCTAAGGATGTAGCTCAGTGGTTAAGAGTACTCACCTCATGTGCATGAACCCCAGAGCTGGATCCCCAGCTCCATAAAAACCAAACCCAACCCCTAACCATAGGAAAACAAAAACAAAAACAAAAACAAAAAACTAAGTATGTTTCGAGGAACAATGCAAATATCAAATATCTTAGGTATCATTGGGAACTACAATAATTTTGTTAGGGCTACATCCTTAACCCTGTTATTTTAAAAATTACTATTTTTTTGTTTTGTTTTGAGATAGGATCTTACTATACAGTTTAGGCTGGCCTCGAACTCATTAAGTGGCCCACGCTGGCTTTGAACTAGTGATGATCCCCGTTGCTTCAGCTTCCTGAGTGCTGGGATTACAGGTGTGTGCCACCATACCATGCCCAGCTTCAACCCTCTTTAATTTTCTATTTTGAGATAGGGTCTAGCTAAATTGGAAAGTTGTACAGGCTGGGTTGGAATTTGTGATCTTCCTGCTTGAGTTTTCCAAAGTGCTGGGATTAAATTATGTACAACTACACCTGGCTAACCTTCTACATTCTAGAAAAACTATTCTAACTATAAATGTATTGAATAAACCAAACCAAACCCCCATTGATTTAGTGTCTCCTATGAATCAAGTCTTAAACTAGGTGTCCAATGTACACAACTATAAATATACAAATGTATGTAAACATACTCATTTACTAAAGGATCTAAATAAAGAAATGTATCCCTAACTTTTCCCCAAAAATCTTATCTTTTTTTAAAAAAAAAGTTACTGAGGGGCTGGGGATATAGCTCAGTAGCATAAGTGCCTGCCTAGCAAGCACAAAGGCGTGAGTTTGATTCCTGGTACCCCACCCCCAAATGTTATTTTGAGACAGGGTCTACATAGTTCAAGCTGGAGTTGAACTCACTATGTAGTCAACGTCAAACAGAACGATTATCCTGGCTCAGCTTCTCAAATGCTATGATTATGGGTTTGTACCACCATGCCTGGCTAATTTTGTCTTAAAGAGGATTTGTATCAATCCAACACAATAATATTCACAAATAAATATTAAATCTCTGGTACAGTAACCTTCCTTTTATGCAAAAAATACTAGGAAATATCACTCCTGGTAACTCAGGCCCATAATTCCAGCATTTAAAAGGATGAGGCAGGAGGATCAAAGGTTCAAGGCCAGCCGGGGCAATTTAGCTTCTGTCTCAAAATAAAAAGGACTAGGGCTGAGCCAGGATAATTGCTGTGTTTGAGGCTGCCCTGGACTACATAATCAGTTCAAATCCAGCCTGAACTACATAGACCCTGTCTCAAAATAACATTGCGGGGGTGGGGAGAAGTACTGGGAGACAAACACACGACCTTGTGTTGCTAGGCAGGCACTTATGCTATTCCAGTGCTATAAAAACAAATAAACAAAAAATAAGAAAACAGATCTTTGCAACATGTTTTAGACTATTTTGCCTTATAAACTGGCTTAGTTTGGAAATGAATCAAGGTTATAAGTGAAAAGCAAAATGTATTTGTATTCCTCAATTGTTGATAAAACTCTGAAGTGGCAAAACAAACATTACCTGTAGAACAGTCCATCTTTGCTTTGCTGTATGCAGAAAAACAATTAATAGAGCAGAAAATCTCTGTCTTCCCCAAGTCATTAGTAATCTCAATCATTTCATCTGATGGTTTCAATGATTTGTATGGAAAAGATGTAAGTGTTTTGGTTGGTTTCTGTTTAGAGATTAAAATAATATTCACACTCCTGTATATGCCTTATATTATTAACAAATAAAAGCATATCTATTACCACTCTTTTTAGTTGCAGTGTTACAAATAATGAAAATGAAACCAATTTTTATACTTTCTTTAAAAAAAAAAACCTGGAAGTCGTGGTAAAAGCCTATAATCCTAGCACTCAGGTGGTTGAAGCAAGAGGATTGCCTTTAGTATGAGGCTAGCCTGGGCTATGTGAGTTCAAAACCAGGCTCAAAAAATAAAGTCAGAAAAAAAAAAAAAGAGACAATAGATTGCAATGACTACAATGAAGAAAACTGATAAATCTATTTGAAAAGAATTTTATTATTCATTGGATATATTTAAAAGCAATAATAATAAAATAGAATTCTCTGAATATCAATTGGGTAAAACCTTCTACTAGTATTAAGGAGGAACCAGAAAAGGATGCTTAACATATAAGACAGTGTGGGAATCACTGTTTCTAGGCTAACTTTATAGTAAGAATTACACATATACCATAAGACAGCATGATATAAGCAGTACAGGTTATAGTGAATTTAATAAGCAATAAGTATACAAAAGAAAGATATAAACTGTGAGAATCACTCTCTCTCCCTTGGTTCCTCCCTTTCTTCTTCTGGGTTTTTAAGACAAGGTCTTACTATGTAGTACAGGTTGGCCTCATGATCCTCCTGCCTCAGCCTCCTGTGTGCAGAGATTACAGAAGTGTGCTACAACACCAGGCTATTGTTTTATAACCTGATAGCAATAATGGGACAGCACCACTTTCTGAGATACACATTACAAAGACAAATGAAAACATGCTTTTGATGGAAGAACAGAATACTGGTAAAGGAACAATGAAACAAAAAACAGAGAATTTCAAATTTTTTTCTTTTTTTGCTATCCTCCTGCCTTAGAATTTTGAAACAAGATAATGGGAAATTAATAATGTTTAATATATTACATATTGTTAAATTCAAAGTGGTTGCTCAGATTACAAGATACAGGCATGCATAATTGGTCAAACAATGAAAGCACAAACTTCTTGTGGACAAGCAGGATACAGTGGTGGCACATGCCTATAATCCAAGCACTCTGGGTGACTAAGGCAGGAAGATAACAAGTTTGATCTCTGCCTGGACAACTCAGTAACTTAATTAAAAAAAAAAGACACAACCAAATAATTACAACTATATCAAATAATCTACTTTGTTGTTTTTTGGTAGGGTTTTGCTAAATTGCCTAGGCTTGCCTTGAATACACAATCTTCCTGCCTTAGTCTTGAGTGCTGGGATTACAGGGACAGGCTATTGTACCAGTATAAAATACTCCACCCTTTACAATAAAAATCCAACTCACCTTTAGATCCATATATTTTATTTATTTTTTGGTATGGGAATTGAACTCAGGATCTTATGCTTGCCAGGCAGTTGCTATGCTGCTGAGCTAAATCCCCAGCCCTGGATTCATGTATTTTAACACTTTTCCAACTCTTGATTATAATTCACTAATAATATGGGTTTATTACATCATTACTGTCTTACAACACCTTACATACAGAAAGTTTTAAGTGCTTGTTAACTGGTTTACCCATTAGCCCTGCCTCATCACACAGTCTGAGTAACTGGGTATTCAATATAGGCTAATAAAAAGACAAAGGCTATTTATTGAGTGTGAGCCAAGAAGAATAAAAGGAAGGAATAGTACTTCTTAGATTTGGAGGGAGGCTTCTGTGCCTTCTATTCTCCCACTTTTGGTCCCAACGCAAGACATTGTCATGGTGAGGGCATTCTACCAGAGAATTTGAATTGTGGCTTGTTGGATTTCCCACCTTCAATTTTTTTTTGTCTTGGTATTAGGGATTTATCCCAGGGTCTTCACACTGAGCTATATCTCTGGCCTTTTCTTGCATTTTGAGACAAGTTCTTGGTAAACACTAAGTTGCCTAGGCTGTGTTTGAAACTGTGAACCTCCTGTCTCACCTTCCCAATACTGAGATTATAGGAATGTGCCACCAGGTTTGGTCAGTTGCTGTTTTTTTTTTTTTTGGAGACAGGGTCTTGCTATGTAGTTGACTGGTCTTGAACTCGCTATGTAGTCTAGGCTGGCCTTGAACTCAATGATCCTCCTGCCTTACCCTCCTGAGAGCTGTGATTACAGGTGTGTAAAACTACACCTGGCCAGTTGTTGGTTTTTAAGGAAGAATTTATGGGGATGTTTAAGATCCACAAAACATCATATGAACAAGATATCCAACAGTGCTACTTCATGAAAGAGGGTTAGACCAGTAATTGTGTTCATCTTGGTCCACCAACAGAGGGCCAGCCAAGGTTCTCCTATCAAAAAGAGGGGGTTATTTCTCATTATATTATTTCCTTTTATGATTGATTTAGAAAAAGCATGTAATATTCTTGATTCATTTTATACCGCTTAGGTGAAAGAGTTAAAACACATAGCATTCAAAATAAAAACACTTTTTCTGTTTGGGACTTACCAACCAATAGATTACGATTATTTTTACTATTTTTATTTGTAGTTTATAAATAAGACTTCCACTTGATTGCCTTTTCTCCTGGGTAAGACAATCACAGATCATTTAGTAGGAAAATCTCCATATAACACTTAGGAATTCTCATGCAAGAAGGAACTTTCCCCCAATTTTTTATTTCCTCTTCATAAACTTACCAGCAGAAATTATCCTCAGTGGTATGAAAAACTACATGCATACATTATCCTAAAGTAGAACCATTCATAGACCAGTAGAAGAAATAATGTTTCTTCATACCTTCTCAGATGCTGTAATAGTCTTTGAGCTACTAAAGTATTGAGACTGTCCATCCCTTTGAAGTATCTGAAATAGACTAGAGCTGGTATAACAGTAAGCTCCACAATTCTCACAACAGTTCATGATGAAGTTGTTAGCAGAGTGAAACTTTGAAAAGCAGGCATTACTGCAAAGATTGTATTTCACATTCTGATATTTTACTTCATACTGAATCTAGGATTTAAAAAAAAAGATGCAATAAAAACTGCCATTTAAGAAGAATCAGAATCCCTCTAAATGTTAAAAAGTAATTACAACTTACAGTAGCTGTCTTCTGACATATGTTGCACTTGGTCAAAATGCTATTAGTACATATGGTAACAAATGGTTTTCTTTTTTCTTCATATGATGAAAGACAAGATTGGCTACAAAAATTTTTGCTAGAGGTATTATCTTCCAGTTGGAGACTGATGACATCCTTCAGATTTATAATGTCTCTAAAAATAAGTAGCAAGGACACCATGAAACACCTTTACCACAATATTTTGCTCTTCATAAAACGACCCCTTCTTTGTTGTTTCATTTACTCAAAGAACTGTGAAACAACAGTAACAACATCAGCTTTGAAATGAGAAAACCTAAATTTGGTATCCAGTTCTATCACTTACATTAAGCAAGCTTGGACAAATTGTTTATACTCCCTACATGTTAATGTCTTTATCTACAGTAAGGATTATAAAATATATTTCATGGTCCAGTCCTGAGGACTAGCCTGTATTCGCTGATGCTATTGAGAACACAGTAATGATAAGTTCCATGTTCATACCTGAGCAACTTTGGAATCTATCAGACAGATTGTCTTAAAGTACAGTCAGCAATTCCTGTTGAAGGTAGAGGTAGTATACTCCAGATATGTTGAGGGGGAATAAAACATCAAAGCTAACTTTCATAAAATATTAAAATACTGCAATTTTCAAGGTATTGACATTTCAACTGATGGTGCTAAGTCAAGAGAAAGACACCACAATTCTACTCCTAGATATAGACACAAAAACACTAAAATAGCCACTCAGAGATGTTATTTATTCACACACATTCATAACTACTAGCACTATTTACAATAGTTGAGAGAAACAGCTCAAATATTCAGCAATGAAAGAATGGATAAACAAACTGTGTAATTAATACAAGAGACTATTACTCAGCTATAAAAAAGAATGAAGTGCAACAAAGATGCTTCTTGAAAACATACTAAGGAAAAGAAGCCAGGTACAAAAATCACATGTAGTATGATTTCACTGATATGAAATATTCAGGCCAGGTCCATACAAAGAATGTAGACTGATGGTTACTAGGGGTTGGGAGGATAGGAGTGTGGAAAAACTGCTTAATAAATAAAGCACCTTACACTGGGGTGATAGAAACATTTTGGAATAAGGTGGAGGTAGCAGTTGTCTGAGGCAGCACTCTGAGTATTACTAATGCCAATGAAATGATTAAATTTTTTGTTACATAAATTTCACTGCGGGGCCTGGGGGTTTAGCTCAGTGGCTTAAGTGCCTGCTTGACAAATGCGAGGTTGTGAGTTCGATCCCCGGCACCAAAAAAAAAAAAGAAAAGAAAAGAAAAATTTCACTGCAACAAACTGGGAAATGATAAAAGCACTGACAGGTAAAACTGCCTGGGCTCTCAACATATATCAAGGCACCAAAACATACCTATATGCATGTTATTCTCTTCTGTCCACTTGCTATAAAACAAACCACGTTAGTTCAATTAAGGATGCCCCCACTGAATATTCTTTTAACTCAAATATTTAAATACGATCCTGGAGTATATTATTTTAATATTCTGTGACAAAAATGGGACATGGGCATGAAGAACTTCTCCAGCCCACCCATGGGTTGATCATTTCAAGAAAAAGCCTATAGAAGAATGTAAAGTTACAATCTGAATTAACTACGTTTTTCATGGATCACATTTTCATTTGAACATACAGACAAACTTATTCAGAAGTGGGAATCTACAGATAATTTCTTTTCTTTTTTTTTTGGTACCGGGGATTGAACTCATGACTGTGTGCTTGCAAAGCAGGAGCTTATGCCGCTGAGCTAAATCCCCGGCCCTACAGATAATTTCTTGAAAATTAAAAAAGACAAAAAAAAATAAATAAATAAAAAAGACTGTCATTTCAAGGAAAACAAGACAGTATTTACTGACAGTAATAAAATTCAAACTTTCAAGTAAAAATCAGAATTTTTGGAAAACTTGTATCTGCCACCTCCAGCTTGCTTACTTCCCAACATCTGAAGAGTTTTCTGATGAGAATGCTTGTAATCTATAAAATATTGCATATAATGAAATGTGTCAACATTTGGAAGATCTCCAGAACTCACTGAACCAATTATTTTCCAAATGATAACAGCAAAATGTCACAAAAATCATTCATTCATGGGTAAAGCATACATTCAAAGAACAAGATAGGCTGATGAAAATAAGACATTTCTCTTTTTCCAATAAACTTTTTCCAGTTACTTATCAGTGAGGTGATATTTTCTTAGCAAAACAAACATGAAAATCCAGTCAATCATTAAAGTGGTTTGCAATACTAGTAAAACAATTTGTTTTTTGATTTTTTTCCCTCTCTCTCTCTATCATTTTGAGACAGGATTTCACTGTGCAGTTCAGGCTGGCCTTCAACTCACTTTGTAGCCCAGGTTAGCCTCAAACTTGCAGCAATCCTCCTGCCTTTGGCTCCTGAGTGCTGGGATTATAGGCATGTGCCACCATACCTGCCCAACAATTCATTTTTCTAACCTTTAAAAATATAGCCATTTTTCATTAAAATTTTAAATTCCTAATATAATAAACTTGATGAATATAACTTATATAACAATAGCCCTTTAGGACATACATAATAAATTTATTTATTTTTGGTGGTACTGGGGATTGAACCCAAGTCTTGCATTCATCAACGTCTTTGGTCCTTAATTTTTAAATCTTGAGACAGGGCCTTGCTAAATTGCTGAACTGTCCTATCTGGGTTTGAACTTGCAATCCTCCTGCTTCACCTCCTAGCTGAGATTACAAGTATAAATCAGTACACCTGGATGAAGCCTTTAATAATTTTTAAGTGTTAAAGAATCCATAAGCACTGGCATGACCCTGTAGTTCCAGTGACTTGGGAAGTTGAGGATGGCTTGAGTCCAGGAGTTCCAGACCAGACTGGGAAATAGTAAAATCTTGCCCCATTAAACAAACACATAAATACTGCCCTGCAAAGTGTAAAGTGATCCTAAAATTAAAATGTTCAAGAAGTGCCATGATGATAAATACCAAGATATCTGGATTTCTAGGATCTTTACAGAATATTAATCTTTGAGGATAACAGTTTTCAAGATGAATTTTTCCTAAACGTGAAACATTTCAACATTGAAAACTGTTTAAGGACTTTCTGATTTCTTAATCTAAAGTAAAAGTTTTGTTTTTTATCACATGGGTGATTTTACTAATTTAAAATACAGCTAGCTCTAGCTACAATATTATTCTTATAGTTCATTTGACAGGATTCAGTGTTCTAGGCAAGGTTAGGCTTTTAGAAGGTACAAAAAGATGACTATAATCTGGTCCTCAATAGTGAGAGGCTTGCTGTCTAAATGGGATGAGATGTGCATACACACTACTATATCAAAGCAGACCACAGAATAAAATCAGTCTGGGGAGGCGGTGATAAAAGGAGAGTGAGGGACAGTGTGAGAGCAGACAAGGGGTAAAGAGATTTGAGGCACAACCTTAAGGCAGAAAGAATTAGCCAGACAGGAAAAGAGGCAGAGCAGTTACACCAGAAGAGGCATGGCAATCTGAAAATGCTTACTAGTTTTTACTGCTTTTGGCATACTAGAATGCTGGTTTCTAATCTACTACCAGGCTTATTAACTACTAGGCTTATTAACAAAAAATTTAAAAAATAAATTTTGTTATTAGGACCTAAAGTTGGCTTAAATAAACTTTGAGCATAGATGTGAACAACTTTCCTATAAACAAATCAACCATTAGTGCATAGTCCTATTTTGAACTCTTGTCTGGCTGTAGTATTTCTAGGACTTTGAACCAACTAGGATAGTAAAGTGTAGAAATGATACTGCTTCATTGTTAATCTTCAGAGAAATGCAAAATAATAACATACAAAAATAAGTAATACTTCTTAAATATATAGTTGCCTAAAGTAAGTCACAGTTTTTCTAGTAAAATTTCAAATGTCTTATTCAAAGCTTTCATTGGTTCCTGAAATAGAATAAAAACCCCAAAAGATGTTTTAAAAAATTGCTATAAAAGAAACCTCAAAAATTACTAGAACTTAGCTAAAAATCTGAGAACTACAAGACGTAAATAAATATAAAATCTTAAAAAGTTTTAATAAAAGCACAGGTTAGCATGAACAATGATAGCCTCTCTTAGTCTAAGCATTACAATCACATTTCAGCCAATCTATGTAATTTTTAGTAAAAATTTTATTCCAGAAGAAAAACTCACATCATATTTTTGCTCATACTGGATTTCTATGCCTTAGAGAATGACTTACACACTTGCTTTTACCTTTCTGAATATATCTGACATGTAGTTAGGTTGGTGTTAAAGAAATGTAGTTAGTATACGCCAAACATAGCAAGATGATACCTTAACTTCCCAGGGCCTCAGTTTCCTTAAAACCAAAAGAAAAGGTTTGGACTGGGTGTTCTCTAAGGTCCCTTCCAGTTTTATGATTCTGCAGAGAGAGAAAGCAGGCTGAAGACAGTGCCACATAGCCCAGAGCAACAATGAAAAAAGACGAAGTATAGTAGTGAAGGGTTGAAAAAGCAAAAGAGAAATGAAAACACAGTTCTAAGGAACAGGACTTAAAGCAACAGGTAATATTTGGTGCAGCAGTCAAATGAGCTACAGCAGTCATAAAAAAGGGTCTGTGAGTTAAGGGTATAACAGTAACAGTGATAGTTAACATTTATTGAGTTCTTATTACATGCCAGTACTGTCCTCATTACTTATACACATTATTTAATCCTCATTAATTCTGATGTAAGTATTTCACAAAACAAATGGGAATGTTAAGAAACAAAGAAGTTCTCAATGCTTCTCGAACTTTAGCATGTGTATGGACCACATGGGGATAAATGCAGTTCTGAGTCATTAGGTCTGGCTGAGTCCTGACAACCTACATTCTAGCAAGCTCTTAGGTGATGTTGATATAGCTGGTTAGGGAACACACTTTGAATTGCAAAATATTACTGTAAATAGAAGAAGCAACATTCATATTACAGGAATTTAATTCTAAGATATTACTTGAAAGGAAATTTTTTTTTGGTACTGGGGATCAAACTCATGACCTCACGCTCGCAAGGCAGGTGCTTACACCACTGAGCTAAATCCTCAGCCCTTGAAAGGAATTTATTATATTTAGAAGCAAATCTGATGGTCTGTGAATTTTCTTGTTGTGAAACAAAAAGCTAAAATTTGGCATTAGTTGCCTGAAATCTCAGCACTCAGGAGGCTGAGGCTGGAGAATCACTGTGAGCTTGAGGCCAACCTGAGCTACAAAGTGAGTTCAAGGCCAGTCTGAACTGCATAGTGAAATCCTATCTCAAAAAAACAAAAACAAAAAGAAAATTTGGCAATTAGCATTTAATGAATATTAACAGCTCAGGGCTGCTGATTCAATCACACTCTAACAGAAATCTCTGAAAAAAATATTATTCACATGCATGTATGTTCTATTTATGGCCATTTAACTTTTTAAGAGAATTAAGTAACTAAAACCAAAAAAAAAAAAAAAAAGAATTAAATCACTTTCTTTACCATTGCAAGAGAAATAGTATAATTCTACATTTGGAAGATCCATAATAACAGTTATATGACTAAATTTTTAGTGAACTGTTTCCTATACAGCAAAACGACAGAATCAGCATACCAATAATTCTGACAGAAAACTTCAAATGAAGAGTAGAAAAGTAAGCTTTGGAAGTCATATATTTAAAATAGAAAAGAAACAGAACTTCCATGTTAATTTCTATAAACCTCTCAACAATAACAATAACAAGAAGACCACAAAACAAAAACAAACAAACAAACAAAAAGACCCCTCAAAAATCGCCAAAAAACCAACAACAAAACTATGTTTGGACACTCTATATTAGAGGGACTGAAAGCAGAAACAGCTTCTTTTCATTAAACCAAGGTGACATATCTTTAGAAAAAAAAAATGAAAACAGAAAATCACAACTAAGATTCTGGCCAAGATCTGTGCAGGAAAGTAAAAGGCATAAATTAGAATTATATACTTTGAGCAGTTTGAGCAAGTTGTCTTGGTAGAAGCTGGTACACTGGCAGATGAAATGTATTCAGTGATGCATGGTGTGGAGCAGAAAAGCTGAGTAGACCCTTTTCTCTGATAAGCAGTTTGTCCTTTTTGGAGGATTTTTTTACAACCAGCACAGGAAACCTGAATAGCTGCAGTTGAAACCGAAGGAAGCATTTTATTCATGCCAGATGATGCTGGAGAAAGCTGAATGCCTGTATTCAACTGTGAAGCTATAAAAAGAAAACAGGAAGAAAATAATTAGTATCTTCATCAAATTAAGTATGTCTTCTTTCATTTTCAGAGGTAACTTCTTGGACTTGAAACCCAACCCCCAACTAGGCAACAGTCAAAAACATTTAAAAAAATGAAATTAGCATATCATATTATTAAATATAGTTAAGTCTATTACCACTGTCGGAAAACGTGTTTATTTTCAGTTCATTCTCCTGATTTTTGGGTTGTTGGGCTTGACAATACTCCTAAAAATAGAAAATAATGAATACCATGTATTTAAGAGCCATCATTCAACAAAAAATGATAAATTATTCTTAAGTCTGTTCAATGAACTGTGCAACTGACTTGAACCAAGGTACATAGGTAAGCATTCTCCTTTTGGTGCCCTTTGGCTGACAACACTAATTTTCCATAGCACTTAATTGTGACTTCAGAATCAACAGACTATAGCAGTGTCTAAGGACACAGTAACAGCTTAGCAGTCTTAGTTTTTCTAAGGTTTGAATTGGATCCGACTCCCCCAGCCCATAACCTGCTCATCAGCAGAGGTACTACTCTCTGCAGAGAACTCAGCTCAGTACAAAGTTATCAATGGCCAGCACAGGATGGGAAAGAGATTATATAGGGCATGGAATTTTGCAGGTCCTGGCACATCTGGAGATACTTGAAAATTTGCACCAGACACTTTGTGCATTAAGGTGCAAGACTATCAGAGAACTTTGACCACAGATGTTTATTAAAATTTTTCAGCCTGATGTCCCTTGCCTTCTTTCTATCCCTATAAAAGGTTCACACTTCTCTTTGGGGCAGACAGCCTTATCGCTCCCTGCTTGCCTGCACCCAGGCACAGTAAATTCCACAGTATGTTACCTCCCACACAAGCCTGGTGGTTTCTGCTGGTGCCCCCTGCCCCTGGAGGTTAGTTGTATTTTAAATTGGAGAATTGGGTAACAGTTAATTCCATGAAACAGATTAAGTATTCCAATGAATCAAGCAGGAGAGGATAGTTTTATAGGTGAAAAAGGGCTGAAGAAAGAATAAACAAAAATCAAGTGGATTGATCCTTTCAAAATTATTTTCCTTGGAAAGTGGAAACAGAATAATATAAAAATAGTTCTCATTAATATGAACCTACTTCAGGTTACCATTTTTGTGTAAGGATTAGGTAGATGGAATTTTATTATTAGGCCAACTGAAATCTTCCTGTTTGGGAAATTCTGACATTTTTTCTCTAATCCAGATTTTTTGGAAGGTCAGATAAACAGTTTAGGTTTAGTTTGGTGACATGAAACTTTAGTGACTTCACTGCAATTTTTATCTTGGTCTGCCTGAAGCTCAGCAGCCTTCAATATCCGCTACCAATAGAGAATAGGTACACTCCATGACACCTACTGTCCCTATGTACTTGTTTTAATCATTAACAGCCAATTGTCTTCATAAAGACCTTAAACCCAGAATTGTTTGATTGGACCAAATGATTCTTACAAAGGAGGCTTTTTTCTAGAACATGAGGCAATTACACGGCCAACATGTTTATTGTGGTTTATATATAGATGTTCCCCCAAATACTCATTCAATCATTGGTGGGTTAGTCCACTGCTAAGTTTATAGCTAAATGTGCTGTTGTTAGGAGTGGGGCTGGGTCAGAAGAGGTGGGTCACTGGGGGTGTGACCTTGAAGGGTGCATTTCTCTCTCTGGCTCTTCCCTTTGTGTTCAGCTTTCTGATTGCAATGAAATGAGCAGTTTTCCTTCTCCACTTCCTTCTACTATGCCTTACTGCTTTGGAACCAGCGAACTATGGACTAAAAAACATGAGCCAAGCTGGGCATGGTGGTGCATACCTCTGATACCAGCATTTGGGAGGCTGAGGCAGGAGGATAGCTACAAAGTGAGCTCAAGGCCAGCCTGAACTGCATAGTGAGATCCTGTCTCAAAAAGACAAAGCAAAACAAAACACGAGCCAAAACCTTTTCTCCTTTTAGTCGTGGGTGTTAGGTGTTGTGTCTCAGTGAGGAAGAAAGTGACTAAAACAATGTCTAAACTTATCTGTAAGATTTAAATGTCCATGTGTTGAAGAAGCAATTGGTAATTCCTACATGGATAACATTCCCCAGTATGATCAACTCAAGAGCAATAATACCTTCACTTAATAATGATCCACTTTATGTTATTTCTATTTTCTTTTTTAAAGAGATAGGGCCTCATTAACATTGCCCAGGTTGGCCCCAAATTCCTGGGCTGAAGCGAGCCTCCTGTTTCTGCTTCCCTAGCTGGACGAGGGTGGAATACTGGAAGTAAAATTGAACTCTGTGATTTACTTTTCTCTTTCATCAGAAATTTCAGTTATCTCATTTAAAAACATTCTAAGAAACTTTGATCTTTCATAATATTCACAGCTTGAGCCAGTTTATCCTTCACAGGTTCTTTAGCATGTGGTACTTGTCACCAGCTGGTATGGGCTTTTGTATTCATGATATGGAAATCAAAACTAAAGCATGAATTAACAGAAAAAGCTTTAATTGGAAAGTAAGAGAAGACAGGAAAAGATTCCAGCTTGAGTATATTCTGATACAGGGCATACTCTGACACAGGGATTCAGACTGGCCATACCCACAAAAGCAGGAAGCAAACTTTTAAGGATTAGCTGAGATCTGGCTGATTATTATTTTGAAGAGTGACGAAGATAAGGCTAGGTATATTTTAGGTCTAATATACATATCCCTAAATGACTAATGTGTGTATGCAGAGCTGAGAAGGACCCAGAGTTTTACAAGATGAAGGTCAAGTTTTGGTCTACTTTTAGTTACTGACATCTTTGGAAAAAACACAAATGAATGCTTTAGATGATTATTGGGTTAAGGGTCAATGAGTTTGTTCTTTGTCCCTGTGGTGGTCTGTGACCATGTCTTGACTATGCTAATACTTCTAAAAAGGTTTTTTAAAAATTTAGGGTCAGGGATATAGCTCCCAGGCACAGCACCTTCTTGGCAAGCGTGAGGTCCTGAGTTCGATTTCTGATATCCGTCCCCTCCATGTAAACTAAGGCCCAGCATGGTGGTATGTGCCTCTAATCCCAGCACTTGGGAGGTAGAGACAGGAGGACTGCTGCAAAGTTAAGGTCAGCCTAAACTACACAGCAAGGCCCTGTCTCAAAAAGCCCAAAAAATAAAAAGGGAAAAAATTAAAAAATTATTTTTTAAAAAAGATTTGATTTTAAAGAGAAAAAACCCCAGAAAAATCAAGAAGCAAATAAACAAAAACTTGTTTTTTTTAAACTAATACAGCATATGTTTAGAATATAAAAGGCTCTGTGTTAAATCTCTAGCACCAGGAAAAAGAAATTTAAACATTAAAACTAATTTGGGTTAAAAAATTATTAAGATAATCTTTTATGAGTTCTAAATGTATTCTGGAAATAACTCACACCTGTAATCCCAGCTCTCTCAAAGGCTGAGGGAGAAGGATGCCAAGTTCAAACCCAGAGTGGACAATTCAGTGACTTAAAGTGACTCTGTCTCCTACCAAAACAAAAAGCTTAAATAATGCATTAACTGTACTACTCATTGGAGGCAGTAGCATAATAAACACACACATTAGTTAGTTGTATTATTTTAAGTTAAGATAAACAAAAATATGGTAACCTTAACAAGGTCAATTACACCCTAAGCAATCTTTTTACAGACCTAAAAGCCCATCTTCAAATAGTCTATTTTTCTTTCAAATCACTTTCTTGGTACTTAACACCATATACTTTGTATTATTTTATTAACTACTTGGGAGAAGAACTTGCATTCTCAACTGATAAATTAGCACTTTTAGTAATAAATGTTGCTTTAGAAGAAAGAATGTAAGGTAAAATATTTACGTGGGCATTGTCGGGTTCTGTCTTAATTTCATTTAGCTGCCCCAACTGTAGTGTCATTGCCTCGTCACATTCACCATCTACGCCATCTAACAGCGGTTCTTTCATTTTAGTATCTGATGCAAAGGAATCTTCCAGCTCCGAACTAATGGGTTTCTTCTTAGGGAACAGCCTCCAGATTCCTAAAATAAAACACTGATGAAGAATCTAAATTTAAAATTAGTACTTTAAAATATGAAGTTTATGGAACCACAAAAAGTGTTTAGATAACTTGGCATCAAGTTTCCTTCATATCACAACTGGCTTCTTTCTTTTCACCCATTACTCAGCATAGTTTTGCTTTACATTTTTGGCAGCTCTTTGTTTTTTCCTAGAACTAATTTCTGTTTCTTTTCCCTGAGGCTTGGATGCAAAATAAAGCCAGTATACCTATAAGAGGATTGATTGAGTGACTGATTGATTTATGGTGCTGGCGATCAAACCCAGGGCAAGGGGTACCTGCAAACTAGGCAAGAGCTCTAAAACTTGAGTCACACCCCCAGACTGATTTTTATCAATAGTCTTAGAAAATGTAAAGCTTTGTTTTGGTGGTAGTAGTAGGGACTGAAAAATGAACCCAGTCGTTTTGCAATAAGCTACATCTCCGGCCTGCTTATTTATTTTTTATTTTGAGACAAGTCTCACTAAGTTGCTAAATTACCCAGGCTGGGCTGGAACCTGAGGTTATCCTGCTTCAGCCTCCCAGAGTGCTGGATTACATGTGAGCATCACCATTCTGGTTTAAAATGTAGCCTTTTGAGATTATTCAATCACTTCTACTCACTATAACACCTCTGTCTTCCAGTTATCCCCTCTCTCCCCCATTCCCTCCTTATTGGTTCTTCTCATATAGCATCTAAATACATTCAAGGACTGGGCATGGTAGCACATGACTGTATCCCAGGATTTGGGAGACTGAGGCAGGGGAATTATTGCTAAGGCAACATAGTGAGTTCAAAGCCAGCCTGAACTGTACAGGGAGAAAACAAACAACCCAAACAAACAATGAAACAAAAAATACATTCAAGGGTCTAGGATTGGAGGGAGGATTCAATTTCTTATGCTTGTGCCCTTTCTTACTACTGTAGTTCTATGACTTACTTACTGTAGTTCTATGACTCTAGGATCTTCCACTTCTCTTCTTTGCAGGCTCTTTGCACACACTTATTTCACCTGCTTCTAAAATATTTGTGTTACTCCACAATACAACTCCCTAGTACTCTTATAAGCTGATTTTCCTCTACAAGCCCAAGCTCCAGCCCACAGTTACCTATTGAATACCTCTTCTTGGATATACCACAGGTCCCTCAAACTCAGATTTAAAACTACACTGTCATATCCACACACATCCAACAAACATGCTTAAATATATATATTTTTTTCCTTTTTGGAGATAGTGCCTTGTTATATAGTTCAGGTTGGTCTGGACTCATGGAGATCCTCTTGCCTCAACCTCCTGAGTGCTAGGATCACAGCCATGCATTACCACTCCTGGCCCACATATTCTTTTTCTGGTCAAATGGCACTATTATATACTGAATTTATTTGGCCAGAAATCTAGTAGTTCTAAATTATTCTTCTTAAAATCTAATCACAAAAATTAGATCAAGTCTACTTTCTAAATAAGTTTGTACTCTTTATTTTCCCATTATACATCATGCTTACTTCTCTCTATCCACCAAATCAATGGATTTGGCACATAGCTAAAATTCAAAATTACAATATAGAAGATGGTTGCACATTTAGACTTAAAGAATTCCAGAAGCTGGGGTTATTAACTCAGCAGTAGTAGTTGCTTACCAAGATATAAGGTCCTGGATTCAGGGAAGAAAAATTTTAAATTTTATGAATTTTGAGGAATTACGAGGACCCTTGTGATTACTGAATTCCAAGGTCTCTTTCTCAGTTATAGACTGGGCCTCTATGTTATCCTTTTTACTTGACTGATAGCTGCTGCCTGATTCTAAATCCTTAGGAATTCTTCCACTCCTAGGATGATTATGGAGAACAGGGGTAACTTGCTGTGGTCAAAACCTTAGATTTAACACAAGACAAATAAGGAAAAGTTAAAACTGTTACCGGAATAATCCAGACCTATGATTTTGTTTGGAGTTAGTACATGAGACAAAAGAAATTCTGCCATTATTTTTTATGCTATTTATTTTCTGAGGTTGCAGTTCTGCCACTTCCTCTTAACCCCATGTTTAATTCAGTTTTTACTGAAAAGCTCCTATCCCACGGCAGAAAACTAAATATTAACTCAATAAGGCCTGACTGAAAGTGTATGTGTACATCCTATGGCTACATCTATTTAGCCTACTTGAGAATTGCACACAAACTCACTGGAAATTACTATCTTGTTATTTAGGAGATTTCCTTCGTTGAAAGTAAATATACGTGTCTACCATTGATGAAAAAAAAAGCACCTATAAGCTTTGTTATCTTGGTATTCCTTCAAACTTGTGATTTCACAAATTGGAAAATAGTGGAGAGCACCCTAAAAAAACAAATCAGTTATTCTATAGTATTTCTGAGCCTGGGGAAAATGGTAACACTTATCTAGCAATTAAAAAAAAATATGAACAACAAAATGCACATTAGAATAAGTTTTTAAGACTAGCTTTAAGTACAGTCCTATCCATCTTTCCAAAATGAGGCTAAATTATAATAGCCCCATCTACACAGTACTACACAGTACTACACAGTACTACACAGTACTACACAGGATAATTGTGGCTGCTTTTCCTGCTGGTCAATACTACTTGATAGTTAAGTAATTAAAAATACTTTCATTAAGAGGTTGGGACTAGAGGGCTGGGGATGTAGCTCAGCAGCACAGCGCCTGCCTGGCAAGTGTGAGGTCCTAAGTTCAATTCCTGCTGCAAAAAATAAAAAAAGTTGGGACTATGACTCAGTGGTAAAATATATGATTAACATGGGCCAGGCGGTGGCGGCACAGGCCTGTGATCCCAGCACTTGGAAGGCTGAGGCAAAATAATCTGAGTTCAAGGCCAGCCTGGGATACATAGCAAGATCCTGTCTCAAAAACCAACCAACCAACCAACCTAACAAACTAACAAAAGACTTAAAACCAACAAACAAACAAAGAAAAAAATCATGTATCATTAGCATGCACAAAGTCCTGGGTTTCTTTCCTAGCACTGGAAAATGATTTTTTCTTTTCTTAACATGTTCATGGTGTTTTCTTAGTATGTTTGCATATCTGGTTTCCAGGCAATTCTGAATCACTGGTGGCTCAAGCTGGCAGGAATGTGTTAAACCAAATAGGGTCACATCATGGAACAAACAACAAAACTTACATTCTCTTTCAAAGTGAAAGGTGATGGTAAAAAAAACTGCAAGTTATCAAGAGTCACACATATAAATCTTCAGAAAGAATTCATCCACTTTTCTCCTGAAAAATTAGTACAATATTGCTTATATAAATGTTTTTTTAAAAATCCATTTTATTTCAAAGAGAAAAACAAAAAATAAAATTTCAAAACATGACAATCAGGGGACAACAATGGTACATACATTGTGCATTGCCATCCCCAAATCAGTCATCCAAAGTACAAGACATATGCATTCAATTGTTTAAACAATATTAGCACAAATCTTTCTCTTCAATGAACTCAGAAATCAGTAATATAACTATCTTAACTATTACAGACATATATAAAGATACAGATATACACACATTGTTTCAGCTTCTCACACTAGTGAGACAATACAACGTTTACACATGCATGTCTGATTTATTTCACTTATGACTATGGCCTCAAGTTGCATCCATTTACTGATAAACGTCTCTAGTTTTTCCTCCTTTACGGCTGAGTAGTACTCCATTGTATAAAAACACTATGTCTTTTTTTTAATCCATTCCTTAGTTGACAGGCATTTAGGTTGTTTCCAGGATCCAGCTATTACACATTGTGCTGCTACAAATATGGGTGCACACATATTGCTGTGATGTTTTTAATTTTTCTGGGAAGATACCCTGAAGGAGAATAGCTGGGTCGAATGGGACCTCTAGTCCTAGCTTTTTGAGGCATCTCCACACTGATTTCCACAATGGTTGCACCAGTCTACACTCCCAACAACAGTGGAAAAGGGTACCTTTCCCCCCACAGCCCCTCTAGCATATGCTATGGTTGATTTTTTGGTAATAGCCATTCTTTCTGGGGTGAAGTGAAATGTCAGTGCTGTGAATGATTTTCATATTTACTTGCTGTTTGTTAAATCTGAGTTTTCAATCTGTCTCACCTTAACCTTTCAATTCTTATCTACTATACTTGTGTTCATTCATACTACTTTCCATCCTGAAAAATCATTGTATGTTCAAATCTTGCCTGTTTGTAAACCAGTTCAGCTATGTATTTTATCACACTGGCAAGAATTTAGGGCACTTTCTAGGACACAGGGGTGGGGGTAGAGGGTGGGCGCAACACTGGAGGACAACAGTGAAGCAGAAAACAAGTAGTAGTTAAGTGTTTGGAGTCCTGGATTCTGGGCAACTTAGTGAGATCCTGTCTTTTAAAAAGGAAAAAAGTCCCCAGATTTACAAATAAATCCTGCAAGTCACTGGCTGACTCCTAAGATGCTCACCTGCAGAAAGGGACTCTAAAAAACCTGGCATCAGTGCCTGTCTGGCAAGTGCAAGGTGTTGATTCTGTTGTAAGCTCAAAAGTTCAAAATGTGCCTTTAAACCCTGTTCTCTTTTTGTAAGGACTTATGTGATTGCCCTTGTCTGTAAGATTTGTACACTCAAGGTTCAACTTGCAACCTTGTAACTTTACCCACTGTGCAA
>PVJX010022225.1:0-30866 GCA_004027295.1 Dolichotis patagonum | reverse complement strand
CATGCTGAGTTCTTCCTCCTCAAGATGACCCCTGTGCTGTTATTTTCCTCAAGCTGCAGAACCCACAACCTAATGCCAGCTGTCTCACCCCTGCTCCTCCCCACTGCTTAATTTATGAACACGTGAAAGAAACACACAGCTTCTCTCCTCCTTAATCATCAAAATGTGTCTTTGCTTTTCCCAGGAACTGAAGTGCAGCACCCTCTTCCTCCGGGACAGGGCTTCCTCTGCTAGCACTTCGCATACCAAGGTTGAAAGGAAGAAGAAATTTACCAGCTCCTTATTTTCACTGGTAGCTGCCCCTGTGCCAGACCACCCCAGGTTAAGAGCAACAGGTTAATTAGATTACTGTTGCTTAATTGAGACTATTAAAATCACATTCAGTGATGTGTTTTCTTTTCCTCTGGGCTTGGAGTAGAGGTCTATGTGAGATGTGACATGATAACCAAATTGTCCTTTGCTTTTCTGTCCCATACTGCTCTGCCTCCGTCTGTGCAGTGGTGCTATAACAATGCCCTGTAGACTGGGTAGCATATAACAGCTCTGTATGCTGAATCAAAGCCCCACATCTGGTGTCTCATGAGGCGTCTTGCTGTGTCCTTACATGGTAGGAGGCAGACAGGGAAAGAGGGTTGAGCTCTTGTTACCGGCAAAGTTGCAAAGCTGCATAACCCCACTCCTGAGGGTTCCCGAAGCCCACCTCCCAGCACGGCTGTATGGGCAACTACATTTCAACCTGAAGCTTGGAGGAGATGAAATATTCAAACTGTAGCAGGATTGTGCGTGGTGGTCAGTCAGTCGCCGGCAGTCTAGTCAGACCATTTCTGATTGTTTTTCAGGGGCAAGGAAAATAAAGGGAAGATACTCAAAGTGAAGAGCGTTACGTTTGGGACTTCGTGTGGAATTGATGAATCTGCATTTCACCTGCACAGTGTCTTGAGAAGTCTCTGTGAGAGGAGGGTGAGCAGCTAGGGCTGGAAAATTCTCAGATTCCCCTAGGACTTGTGAGCCCACAGATATAATTTTGTAAAAGCAAGTGAGATCCAAGCAATTCAAAAAGCATCGAAAAAATCATGCATCTTTCCCCTAGGAGGAAAAATAGAATGAAAGAAAATCCTTCAGGAATCTAGACAGCATAGCTCAAATTCAATACCTATCACAATGCTGGAGTGAATTGTCAAAAAATCAATTTGTACCCATTCACACAACCACAGGAACCTCGGCAGAGAAGCTGCATGGCTTTGTGCAGAATGAATTCAAAAGCCCAAACCAATCCCCCCCGCCATGTGTTGTGACAGCCAGAAGAATCAATGCAGTTGCAGACACCCCTGTCTGTCATGAAACTGCTGTCCTGCCTGTGGAGTTCTCCGTCAGGAAGGTAAAAAGATTGACCCTCGGGAACTTGGGAAGAAACACAGACCCACTGCACACTTAACCAGCCCCGCATGCCAGTAACCTGGGACTATTAACCTCCGCCTCATTCCCAGCAATGATTTACTAAGAAAATCAAGATTAGGCAAAATAAATCTGAAAAGCTACGATACTTATTCAGTTAAAATCATTCACAAAAAGAAGGAAAAGAAAAGTCATTCACTTAAGCATAGGAACAAAATGGAGCAGTCTGTGCTTTGTTCAATTGTTTGATCATTTTTTCATGCCTAAATCCTGTAACCTGAACAACTGCTTCTAGGATAACAACATGCAATATATTAACTAGTGTTAATTTTCTACTATTTTTTGAAGTTCTGTATCATTTCTATCCTTTTTTGTTTTGTTTTTAAAATTAAGAAGGGAAAAATAAATTAAAATTTTTAAAATAAACACATAAATAAATATAAACCTAAAACCTCTGGAGATATTTGACTCATGACTTGTTGATTTGATATTTAACTCCACAATCATTTTGTCCTTATTTTTATTCATAACATGTATTGAATGATACTATGAAAATAATTGAAAGCAAATGAAAACAAGTGTAGGCTGTTTTTCCTGAGCAGGCTGCAGGGAGTCTCGAGGCAGGCAGAGGAGCTAGGAAGTGTGAGGTGGGCCCTGGGAGAAGGAGAGGATGGTGGGTGCCCCTGACCAGAACCTGTGTTACTCCACGTGTGCTGTGACACAGCCACCAACAGGGCAGCCCGTGTGATTAGCTAACAGCGCGAGTTTCGTTTATTCTGATTGGTTCTAAATTGAAAGAAAGGACAAGGATTATGGAAACTGGCCACTATTATTCAAGTCGTAGCTATTTGGATTCAATTATTACAGGGTTTGCTTTTTGGCTTCCTGGATTGTTTGCTAGAGCCAGGGGTCTGACTTCTACAAGTTTGCTTTGTGGCGGGCAAGCCGGCTTCCTAGCCTGATTATTACAGATGATGCGTCGCTTTTCTGGGTTGGTTGCTGCAGATCTAGATGACAAGTCATTGCTCTATTTTTATGTCTGTCCTGGTCTCTGTCCCTTTGTATTTTGTCTCTCACCCCCGTATGGCCAGAATTGACGGGCACCATGCATTACTTCAGTTAGTCTCCTGTAGCCCAGCTGAAGTCCTGAGGATTCCTTTTTTGCAGAGGAATCACCTGAGGCTTGAGCAGTTCACATGCTGTGTCTACACAGTACCTGCTGGAATCCCTGACCTCTGTCAGGTTGTCTGCCCTGACACCTAAGGCTACATGTCCCTGCCTCCCAAATCCTGCTTAGTAAAACTGGTAACCCTTGTGGGATTTAGAAATAAAAGAGCAATTTGACACCTGTTTTTCTGCTTAGTTGTTTTGTTTTGCTTTGTTTTTCTGGTTCCTTGGTGGTTGTATCATATAGTTTTAGAAAACTCTCCCTCTGAATGTGTCTTTCTCTCTGCAATTTTAAATTAACTTCTAAAGCAGAGTTCAGCTAAAACTCCTGGCAGGTGGCCTGCATGTGTGAATCTCCTACACACAAAGCCATGGAGGGGAGCGGGGCGGCCAAGCTCTGCCCCGAGAAGCTGTGGGCCAGCCCCAGCCAAGACCTTCAATTTATTTCACTGACACTCACCGAACAAACAGAACCTTCTGGCCAGGAACTCGTGACCCCAATTCTAACATTTGCAGTAAATCTAGGGAGAAAGATGCTCAATTAAAAGTTTGGTCAAAAGTGTACTTGTTGAAGAATGATTTGAAGACTTTTTACTGCACCTTCGGAAAAAATAAGTCTTCACATGGTACTCTTTTTAAAATTAAAAAGTGAAATAATTCGAATGAAATGGCATAATTGGGAAATCATACAGAACAGTAATGGAATAAAAATAGTTCGGTATAAAATCTAATTAGATGCATTTTTGAAGTTTGTGACTATTACAGGCTTCTACACTCTCAAAGGTTAATGCTCTTTGTTCTCCTCCACTGTGGTGGGTCTGCTGTCACCATAATGAGAAAAATTACATCTCCCGAGTAGAATAGCTAATTTATTCAAGGCATTTAAATGTTAGTTTCCATTTGGCTATGTGTATAGAGAACAGAATTGGGGAATGATTTTTCTTTGCTTAAAATGGAAAATATGCCAGGTTGTATCTAAGAGGTCTGAGAATTATATGTGACAGTGCTGGAGACTACTAACGTCCAGGGTATGTAGATCCCTGACTAAGAGGGGCAGTGGTCCCAGCAGCTCTGTGTTATTCAAGCCTCGGGTCACTGTTTCACATTAAAGACTGTCACACCCCACTGCCCCCGCCATGATTGGTTAGGGGAGAATGTGAAAAGGGAAGGGAAGGTGGCATTAGATTCAGGAGACGAGAATCTACACTGCTGAGAGAAATGCTTGATGGTTCTGTAGGGAAAATTGTAAGAAGGTAGACGGCAGATCTGTGCAGACTCCTGGCCCCAGAAGTCCATCACATGGTGAAGGTAGGAGAATGAAAATCTCACGTCCACTATCCACAGTGGGATAGGACCCATCAAGCAGAGCTCTTCATTACGGGAGCCAAGTCTGCTGGGTTAGGACCCCTGGTTTCTTCAGGGAAGGGACGAAGGGAGAAGAGCAATGGACCTAATCAGTAGGGTGATGGTGCATCACATTTACCTAAGATACTCCCACTTATATCAAAGGTGACACATTGTACCCTTCTCACCTGTCTGGCCTGACAAGAAATTAGTTTCTGTTTGAATGTGAAAAGCCCAAGAACAGAAGTACTGTTTCGAAAAAGCAGCTTGAAGTGACCTCATTGTCAAGATCTTTGTAAAGTTTTATAAATCTCTTCAATAACCAGAGGTGTGATGAGCTCTGCAAGTTCAGAAATCAGTTGTGATCTGCTTCACCAGATCCCAACGCGCTGGCTCACAGGGGACCTGCAAGATGTACAGAATCGGTATTTAAGCAAAGAACAGACCTCCCTGTCATTGGGATGAACATTTGAAATCAGAATCCACAGGTGACTCTTGTGTCCCCTTGAGTGGCTGGAAGGTCCACAGCATGGAGTTACTCCTTATGAGAAGCCACATACACCACTCTGCTGGACTCAGAAAAACGTGCAAAGCTCTTCCTTTTGTGCTCCCAGTGGAAAGAAAACCACAGCTCCTCTGAATTGAGCTATCATGTTCTTGCTGTCTTAGAACTTCCCAAAGGTCTCTCTGGTGTCTTTACACAAACACAAAATGAATGCTGAGGTGCTGGAGGGCAGGGTTTTGTTATCATCTCTGTATCCCAGAGGGCTCCAGAGACAATGCTTTGCTCTGTCTCTCCTCCTCAGAGGCTTCTGAATATGAAAAGGTCAGTTTTTAATCCACCCAGCAGTCCTAGGTGGCAGGATTATAACATTCCATGAAGGATTCCCTTGTATTTAGAGGGAAAATTCTTTCAGAACATGAAACATAATGCTCTTATGTCTTACTTTCCACCATACAGAATTGTGCATTCCACTTTGTTGCTAAAGTCCACTCAGCCCAGTCTAGCAGCTCTACGTGGGGACATCTTGTTATTCAGCTCTCCTGGTTCCCCGGGGTAACCCCAAGTCCACATCAGGTGCAGCCGAGCTCCCCTCATGCACTGTGCATAAACCCAGAATGCAGGGGTGCGGATCGCTCTCCTTAATTCAGCAGACAGATCCAGACTGTCTGGAGGAAACCTGTGCCAAGCAGAGCATGGCAAATGAATTTGGAAGCTCCTTGCAATTCAGAGAACCTCAACCCCTTTGCCTGGTCAAACCGGGGGAGAAACACTAGGACCTGTGGACTGGTGGGAGAGAGCGAGTCCTCATGCCACACACACACACACACACACACACACACACACGCTGCAGTGTGCACTGAGGAGACTATGCCCAGGACACCATGCAGGAGCTAGAGGGCCCAGGGCAAAAGCTAAGAAGATACAGCACTAGCACTGACGGCTCAGCATGACCTGTGACCTGAAGTCACCAGGCCACTCCTGCCCCAGTTTCCTCAAGGATGGAACGGTGGAGGTAAGTGGAGGAGTGCAAAGGCAACGTGAGCCTTGGTAGTCTGTACATGCAACACGCTCAGGGCGAATACAGCCCTTGTGGAGATTTCTGTGACGGCAAAGGCACCAGAAAGCTTCCTAATGTGATAAAGGATGTGTGTTTTATTGGGGAAAAAGTTAAAATGAGATGTTTTAGCTCAAACCAGAAATTTCCTGAGATCTCAGAGCTTATAGACTGAGGAATGGGAAGTGTGTGGTATTCTGTTTTTCGTTCTCCCTCTCTCTCTCCCCTCTCCTCCTTCTGTGTTTACTTTTTTCTTTTTCTTTTTCCTTATGTTGATGGGTGGTATTTGAAATCCGATTGGAGCTGTCTGTCACTGAGTGACATCCACAGGCTGCTTAAATCTTTCTTATTGTGAGACAAAGCTTTGCTAAATTGCACAGGCTGGGCTGCAGCTTGTGGCTTCCTGCTTCTGCCTCCCTAAATATCGGGATTACAGATGTAACCGCAGCACTTGGCTCCCATATATTTTACTCTTAAAAAAGACAAACATGAAGGGTGCCCCCATGCAGCACATTCAGAGATACCACGCAGCTGTTGGAATAGATGTAAATGCATTTTTGCCTGTTCTTATTTTATGAAGAAAAAAGTATATTTAGTTTTTACTATGTTACTTTTGAAAACAGAAAATAAAGCATTAGGTGACAAATCAAAGAAGCAATATTAAAACATGGAATTGTCTGATTTAATGATAAAAATTTCTAAAATTTGCGGCATCTAAATATGGGTACCGTATTAGTCACTTTCCTATTGATATAGGCACCACCGACCTACTAGATGCCCAGTATGAGTTCATATTCTCTAAAGGAGAACTCCTCCTTCAAGTGGCATCCAGAAGGTCCTGGTGACTAAGCTTATGTGCTACTTGTAGCTGGGAATTCAGAAAGCAAGGCACGAGCTGTCTTCTTGTGCAGCTTCACGCTTCTGGGAAAGGACCCAGATTGCCCTCAGGAGGGGGTCAGGTCTCCCTAGGTCCTGATGAGGAAAACAAATCGACCTCTGGGCTCGGGTTGCTTGCACCTCTATAGTGAGGACCCTGTCAGGCAGTCCACTTCAGGTGAGTCTGGCTGGGACACGCTCAGCCTGCAAGCCATCCTGACTATAGTGACCTCAAGCAGCGAAAGCTGATTCCCAGCCTGAGCTGCACAGTGCACGCATCTGTGCGATTCTGAGCAGATGCCACTGCAGAGGAACAGAGAAGTGCCGCTGGGTCTTCACCAAAAAGTAGCTTTACTCCCACTCATATGGCTTTTGTTAAAGCAAGTCCCAAAGTGACACTACCTCCTAGAGGTAGAAAGTGGGATTGGTGCACGTCCCCAAAAGAAGCCAAGAAATTCTTTGCAAAAATCACCAGTGACCTTGCCACAGCCCCTGGAATCACGGAAGGCGGGCTGGGTTGCAGTTTGCAATAAGCTCATGATCTTGTGGGGATGCAGTTGATGTGTTCCCAGAGACCGTCCAGGTCTTCTGAGGCCTTTTCAAGTCCAAGCTTCAGCCACACCTCCTTGAGGCTCACGTGCCCTCCTCATTTGTCCTCGCCCCATAAGCGACGCAAATTCTACAACCTGTGTACTTTGAAGAATAAAGGAGTCCCCCACAGTGTGGTGGGTTGGTGGTGACAAACAAGTCACACCAGTGATTCCCACCGGGGCTGCAGATGGGATTCTCCAGAGAAACTTCTGCAGTGTTCATGGTCCCGTGTGTACCTTTCCACGACTGCTGCTCCTCCCCCACAGCTGGACAGTTTCTCCTTCTTGTAATCCTGGGAGGCTGTGCTGACCACACCGATGAATGGAATGCAGCAGGAGGGACACCTGTGGCCCCTGGACCCAGCCCACTCTCTTCACCGATGCTCACCCTGGATTCCAGCCACTCTGTCATGGATCTGCCCAGACCATGTAGAGAAGCCACCTTTTTAGAACCATAACACATAATTTTCCTGATAGCAAATGCACAGCCTGTTACCAAAGTGTTGTCATATATCATTTCATCACTAACCCCATTTACCTGCCAACTTGCTGACATTATTTTCAGCTTCTCTGGCTCTATTCACAATCTGCAGGCTGAACCACCTTTTTGGATAAGAATCCTCCTGTACGTCCCTGTGTGTCTTCTAACCATGTCATTCCTTACATCTCTACACATACACTCTTACTCTACACCTACAAACACACCTGCACATTTATGTTTTTTAAAAACATTTTTCATGACATACAAAATAGTAACCCAATTTTTTAACATTAGAATGTGTTAATATTTTGGAATGGTGAGGTTCATTTGGGAGGTGTGTTCTGGCTTTAACATATCTTGATCATTTGCACTCCTTCTCCTTCCTTCCCCTCTTCCTAATGTTCTTCCCAAGAGTCTACCTCCTAGTTTTTGGTCATCTCTCCTTTATTTATTTTTCAGGTTTCTCAAACAAAAAGGAAGAGATGGCCAATGCATAAGTGAAAAATATTCAGCATCTTTAGACATTAGGGAAATACAATCAAAACTCTTAAGGTTCCATCTTACTCCAATCAGAATGCCTTTCATCAAGAAGACAGAAAGTGATAAATTCTGGGGAGGACGTGGTGCTGGAGCTCATCTAACCCATTACTGGGAATGTGAGCTAAGATGACCCTGTGAAGACAAGTATGGGGTCCCTCCAAAAACACAGCAGCCATGTGATCCAGCTATTCCAAGCTTTCGTATGTTCCCAAAGGAATTCAAGTCAGTGAGCTGCACTAATACCGACACACTCACCCTTATTGCTGTGCAATTCACAGTAGCTACTCTGGAAACAGCACAGATGCCCATCATTAGAACAAAGTGGATAAGGAAAACGGGCCATAACACCCAATGTTGTACTACCTGACCAAAAAGAAAAAGAAAACAATGTCCTCTGCAGGACACTGGCTAGACCTGAAGATCACTGTGTAAATAAAATATGCCAGGCTCAAAAAGTCAGACAACTCAGTTTTCTCTTACATGTGGAATCTGAAAATAAAAATAAATAAATAAAAAATACATGATGTCAGGAGTAGAGAGGAGACTACTGGACAAGAGAAAATTTGGGGAGAGAAAAACAAGGGTGGGACGAGAAAAGATGAATATAATCAAATCTTTTAGACACATGCACCAGCATGCCAATAAATGTAAAGCCAGTAAATGGAACTCAAGCCACAAAGAAATTAAAAAGTATTTGCTGCAATGTGTGTATATAGTAGTTCATACAGATAAATAAAACACCCTTCAAAATAATCCACTAAAATGATGTCATAACACTATTACAATAATTATGTGCTTAACCATCCTTTTCATCAAATTTCACTCATGATGAAGAACCTCGTGTTCATTAAACAACGGGCCAGAAGAGCATGCAGAGGGCTCGGGAAGGAGGACAGGCAACAGTGCGAGGTGGGGATGGCGAGCTGTGCAGTTTGCGCATGTGCAAACCGTCAACATGGCTGGAAAGCAACCGCGCCCTCTGCGCATGCTCAGCTGCCTGTCCCGGGGACCCAGTGCTGTTTCTGCGCCGCCTTCACAGCCATCCCGCACACAACAGCGCTGCATCTGCAGTGTGCAGATATGCAACACAACATCTGAGGAGCGGGGAAACGTGCAACCTTGGTTCACAGAGGCTCCGAGTGCATGGCTGGCCTGCAGCCCTTTACCTCCACCCCTCCTAAGTTTCGGTTCCTTCAGCTTTTCTTGTGTCCCCAGAGGTAGAAACCATGCAATGAGGTAAAGCACTGGGCTCCCAGCAGGTTTAGGGGAGCTGATTTCTCCATTTATCAACGTTTCCACCCCCAACTCAGAACTCTCCAAGTCCAAGACCGGAAAAGGCTTTGAGAACAACGCCATTCTTGCCTTCTCATTGATTTCCCCGCCGCTATCTTTACCTGGGCTTTCTCCTTGCCAGGCCTGCCTCCTCTGTTCCGGAGGGACACCCCCTGCCCTGGGGAAAGGAGGGAGGGGTCTGCACTGCGTGTCCAGCCCCGCTTTTCGCGCGAGGGACAGCGGATCCCGCACCCGCTAGTCACCCTGCGATTGGGGCCGCGTGCAGAGTGATGGACAGGAAAGCTTTGTGACTGCCCCTGTCCTGTCCTCTCCCGGGCTGCTCATCGCGGTCTGCACAGGGCCCTTGAGTGCCCTTGGGCTTTGGCTCCTTTCAGACAAGAGGTCAGCAGCAGGACAGGGTCTGATCCAGACCCTGGAAGTGTGGGGCAAGGGAGGGGGCACTCAACAAGGAGAATAATCAGAGATCTCTCCTTATTTACGAGACAGGTTTCACAGAGATGCTCGGGGAATCTTTTTCTACATCGACTATTCAAAAAATTTTAAGCACAAGATATCCCAAATAATTTAACTCAGAACGTTACTTCAACAAGTCTATAACTGTAATGCCACAACCATCATTTTTTATCTATTAATATTTCTGCATATTTAGTAATATACCTCTAGCCATGATTAATTTTTCATATTTATCCCATCACCCATTCTTCAATAGTTAGAACTAGCACTAATTAACCCTTCCCTTCCTTTACTCTCAGCATGCCAAATCACCTGCTGCACAGATATTCTTCAAAGTATCAATAAATAGAAGACAAATAAATATATGCAGTACACATGCCACTTAAAATAATCATCTGAATTACTTGTGTGTTTAAGTTTAAACTGTATGTATGAGCTTTTCAATACAGCCCAGTTGAATGCTTTGAGTTTGAAGTCATGTAGACTAAATAAATTTCCTAAGTTCTATATGTCTTAATTCAGGTATTTAAAAAATTCCAAATTTTGTATTTGCACTTTGGGTTCAGCTGACAGAAATATCTCTGTGTTAAGTTCATATAATAATTCTAGTCACATTCTAACTGAGGGACTGGGCAGGAAAAAATTAGTTTGCTTCGCTGGTTTGTTTGTAAAATTGAAAAGCATACATGTTATAAAGTTTAATCAGCAGGATATTCTGAAGCTAATGCAAAACGATGTGGAAGGTTCATAATAAAATATAATTTATTTAAATATAAAATAAAATATAAAATGAAGCATGATATAAATCCCTTTGCTGGGCTGGGGATTTAGCTCAGCGGCACACATGCCTGCCTGGCAAGTGTGAAGTTGTGAGTTTGATACCCAGTACCAAAAAAATAAATAAATAAATAAATAAATCCCTTTGCTCTTTTCTTTAAACGTGTATTTTATGTTCAACATACAAATACTGATGCACAAACATGATTCATTAAAAAAACAAAGATAGGCTTTTTGGTTTTACATTTTTTTATTTTAAAAGCAAAACAAAAAAGGATAAAAAAGATACAGAATTTTTAAAAATAGGAAATTAACACTAGTTAATATATTGCATATTGTTATCTTAAGAGTAGTTGTTCAGATTACAAGATTTAGGCATGAAAAGATGATCAAACAATCAAACAATGAAAATAAACTTTTTGATGTAGTAATATAGTTATCTATCTTGTATACGCACACACATCCAGAACAATGAAATACTTAGAGATATACCTAGACATTTAAAATCAAAGATATCAATGTTATATCTTTAAGAATTAGAGGACAATAATAAAAAAGAACATTTCATTGCCTTTTGATATGGACAACTTTCTTTGCCTGCCAGCCAAGCGTCTCTTTCTTGTGTTTCTGAATGGTGTCACATCTTCCGTGGACTGTTCAGGAGACAGGAAATAGGGTTCAAGGCCAGGGCTTTAATGACAGAGTGAGTACGTCTCCCTCCATGGGCACTGATGAGGGTGTAGCTATCAGGGATACAGCTGCCTAGGTGGAGTGTCCCCAGGGGTGAGTGACCAGCTGGGAATCAGCAATGCAGAATTCACAGTGCTAAATGTGGAGAGCAAGGCTGGTGACACATGCTCCTTGCAGGTACAGGTGTATTTGGGGCAAAGACTCCTGCAATTAACCCTTAAGGATGATAAGTCTCTTTTGTTCTCACTAGTGTGAGACAGGCATCCTACAGCAAGAAAAGTAAGATCCTCACTAACAAGCATTTGGAAGAACTGGCAATATTTAAAATGCTAATTGCACAAATGGTCTATTAAATGTAATAGATTAATAGAAATTATTCTCTAAACTTTAATAAGTTAAATCCTAAATTCACCCAAAAAATGTGTAACAAAAATCTCCCCCATGCCAAAGAGAAAGCCACATGCAAAGCCACTGAAAAACGTGGTTTGCAAAATGATGTTCAGAGTCATAAACATCAGGATCACCTAAAGGACTCTCAAGTAGCCTTGCCCTGCTCTGCAGAGCCTAAGGACAACTTGTGCCTCAAACAGCAAATGGACAGTCTCCTCCAGACTTCCCTGGGCAGCAGTTAAGTTCTACGTATATTCCCTGATCTGGTGACTTTTAGGTCACAGCTGCAGACCCAATGTGTGGAGGGAAATGGTCTAAAGCCCTTCCTACCTAGTGGAGAAGAAAGATATCAATGGAACTGCACAGAATTATGCCTGTGCCTTATGTGCAAGAGGTCTGTGTGCCTGGTACCCATTGCACACGCTGCAGCCCCTGTAACTGCTCAAGTTGGCTGCTGAACCAGCCTGATAAGGGAGCGGTGATAATAGGCGGAGATGCTGGAAGCATTTGTTTCCAACTTGCCGTTTTCTCTGACCAGTACATCAGTGTGTGTCACGTACCAATACAAGTTTCAAACCAATGGTTCACAAACAACTGCCTTGTGTGTTTGTGCTTGATTCAAAGCATCAGCAGTCAGACAGAAAGGACATATAAAAAGTCTTATGGAGCTTGAGTCACTCTAATTCTCTTGCAGTCTTATTGATCCATACAGATGTCTATTAAAGCTTCCCCAGAAAGTCATTATGCTTTTTTATACTCTATGCAACTCCTTGAAATGTCTGATTCCTTTCCCTTAATTTTTAAATGCTTGCTTGTTATGTTTCTGCAGCTCATGCATTTGCCTTTAGAATTGGGTTCTTTTTCTCATTTGTGACTCTGGTTTCAACAGAAATATCTTTATTTTTCTGATTGTAAAATTAATGGCTGCTCACAAAAGGAAGTCACATATAAAAAGTGCATGAGTGGCAATATGTATACATTTATCTGTTTTAGATTCTTGAACTAATTGGCAGTGTGGGTTTGTCAAAGCCCCCTGCTTTTTTTAGCTGCCACTGTCTTATTCTCGATGTCTTACAGCTTTTCCTTCCAAAATTAAGAGCAATAATGTCATTGCCCCAGACAGTGTTAGCTTTTAGCTTTGTTGCTTGGGTCACATGGCCCTAGCCCATCAATTCTTGGGATTCTGGTTACTGAGGCCGCTCAGGATTTTTCACTCCATCTTCTTGGTTTCCTAGTTATCTCTGTCCATTAGGACCCTGACCACCTGTTTCCCCACACTGTTAGGATTCAAAGGCTGAAGCAGGATGAGCCAACATCTAGTTCTGCCTGCCTTGGTCATTTGGTCCTGTATCTCCTGCTCCGCCCTCACTAGGGGCAGAGTCTCCACGAAGAGAGACTGTCACCTGAGCATGATTCTCTTATCTCCAAACCTGGTCCTGTGATCTTTGACCAAAGTGGGCTGGAAGTCTGTACAAGAAACATGCTACATCACCTTCCTTGCACCAAAGCACCTAACAGTTCTTCAGCTCCAAACCAGCCCAAGATGGATTCAACCATTTGAGCACTGCTCAAGGAAGACCCTGGATTCAGGAATCAAGAATTGCTGAGGCATGAGGGTCACTGTGAAAGGAGGGTAACTGATGAAATCGTATCCATTAAATGCTGAGTCATCTCAGATCCACTTCCTGTCTCAACTCTGAAGACACAGGAACCGCTTTTTAATTCTCTCATCCAGCCCCAGGAAGGAGATAGAAGAGCTCCTCCCTAGGGGAACACCTAATCATGTTAAATCCCTACATGTGGACAGTAGATTATAAAAGGTTTGGGCCTCTACATGATTATCCTGTGGTGAAGTTTGTTAATTAACAACACTTGAGGAAATGCCCAGAGACTGAGACTGTGGGGAAGACTAGATTTAATTTTGTCTAGGCACAGGCAGGCTGACATCTGAATGATATCCATGAATATCTGTAGGGGAGACTAAGTATATTTGGATTTGGGGTCAAGGGTTTTGTTCCAAGGAATCTGGATGGAACCTTTGAGGTCAAAACTACAAGGTCAATTGGCACAGGTGTGCATATAAAGCTGGATCGCCCAGCATTGGGAGACTGAAGGTCAAGTCCTAAATTTCTTTAGGATCATCAGTTCTGTTTGCTGAGGGCAGCACGGTTCCTGTTGGCTGCTGACCCTCACGCCTCAGCAATTCTTGATTCATGAATCCAGGGTCTTCCTTGAGCAGTGCTCAAATGGTTGACTCCATCTTGGGCTGGTTGTGGAGGGCCCCATGATAATTGGGAAAGGCTTTCCCAGGGCAGGCCTGACAAAATTAACCATTCTACCAGCCCCACACATATTGACTAAACTTCCCAGTAACTGTTTATGATGCATGTGAACTTGCATGTGAATACATTGGAAGGAAATCTACCATGGAAGAAGGATAAAATAACAAAAAGAAAACAGAAAACACAGAGACAATTCATGAAACACAGCAGAATTATGTAAACACAAATAACTGCCTCAGAGAGATAAGGGAAGATAGGACATCATACAAGAAAAAAAAGGCTGCTTAAAATTTTTAAAAATGTTTTAAAGAAAATAATAAAGAACTTGCAAAAAGTAAAAACAAAGTATTAGTCCGAGTTCTAGAAATAATGCTGGATCCAATAATTTCTAACCCATAAAACTTTATTCAAAATTACTCTGTTTCCACTTTGCTTTATTCCCATATTTATGGTAATGTAGCTATACTAAGTGAATGACAGAAAAAGTAGTTTATTTTGCATGATTTTACTGTTTTTCCATGTGTGGGCATCAGTCCCCTCCACACAGTCCTTCTCATGCCAGCAGTAATGATTGAGTTTTGGTTCCATTTTTTCTCAGATGGCTTCTGTGATGTATCCAAGCTACTGAGACAGGAACTGCCTGACTTATGAACCTATGTGAAGATCAATACTTGACACTTGTAAGCTCCAGGTCATTGGCTTTAATCTTCAGAAGAGTTTATTTTTGGTCACTCAGTTTTATTTGGAGTGTTTAAGAACTATACGCAGAGAATCCTGGTGATTTATGGTTTTTTATATTTTCATAAATGCAAAATTTCTATAAACCATCATGTCATGATCTTTGAAGTCAAAAGCGATTTTCTCTAGGGCTTGACATGAAAAGTGTTATAATTCTTCATAGAGTCTGTGATCTTGAGAGCTCAGAATCACAATAATGTTTGTCTTTTTTCAAAATATAATATGCATTTTCTTGTACAGTACTTTTTCTATTATTGGAAGCTATGTTCTGTAAGCTCAAAATATTCTATAAAAGTCACTTATCTTTTTAAAGTATGCATCCCTACTGATATAAAAAGACTCTTACTGAGCAAATGATAGTACTTAAAATGCTTTTTATAGTTATTTTTTAAAAAGAATTCAGTTGTGCAAATGTCTAATACATGACATATTTTCATAGAACTACAAAAAAGATGTTTCAAAAAGAGGTAAGGCAAATTAATTGCTTTAAAATAATTCAAATAAATAATTTGTGAATAGTTTCTGCAATTTCATAGTTTCCCTTTTTCACACTGTTGATTTTTTTCTTTGCTATGCAGAAGTTCTTTAATTTGAGATAGTATCAATTGCCTATTTAGGCTTTTTATGTACTTGATTTTAGTGTCAAACCCATGGAACCATTACTAAAATCAACATCAATAAGAGTTTCTTCTATATTTTCTTCTAGTAGTTCTTCCATGGAAGTCTTTTTTTTTTTTTTTTAATCGGTACAAGGGATTGAACTCACGACTGGCTGCTTACAAGGCAGGCGCTTATGCCGCTGAGCTAAATTCCCAGCCCCCTCCATGGAAGTCTTTAACCCACTTTGAGTTTATGTGGCATTGTGTGAGTTGGAGGTCCAATATAATTTCTGTGTGTAGTTATCCAGTTTCCCAACACTGGGTTTGAAAAGACTCTCCTGTCCTGATTGAGTATTCTTGTCACCCTTGTTGAATATGTATTAACCATGTAAGGTAGGTTTAAAGTATGGGTAATTTTCAAAACTAACTCCTCCAAATCAATAGCAAGAAATAAATACCCAATTATAAAACAAATTGACTTTAACAGACATTTCTCCAAAGAAGACATACAAATGGCCAACAGGCATATGAAAATATGATCAACATCAATAATTATGGGTAATACAAGATCACGCATGTGGGTGATGCAAGATCAAGTGATATAATAATTATGAGAGATACAAAAGTGATGTTCTTGTATGAATGCTACAGATTTAAGGAAACCAAAGGAGGTACTGGATAAGTCTACTTGATTGCCCTGATTGCCATGACAGCAGCATGGGTGTTTCCATATGCCTAAAACCAACAAATTGTACACATCAAACACATTTGGTTCTATTCATTCTTTATATATCAACTATATCTCAAAAAATCTGTATGTATATATGCACATATGAACACTGTGCACACATATTGTATTCACACGCATGTTCGTATATAATGATTCAATCCCCACCTAAATTATATTTTGCTTATTTACTCAGATAAAGTCTTTTAGAGCAGTGAAGGGAGAGACAGGAGGACCCTTCCAATGAGTCACTTGGGAGTTCCGTCCACAAGGTCTCAGCCTTTGTCAATATACTGGTTTTCTATTAGTTACACTTTTCCTCCATTGGTGAAGTACTCATTATGGGCTAATATTATATTTGTCTCTGCCCCAGGCTCCTGATACCAGTTCTAGGTTAGAATTATTTTTCAAATCAGCTTTAGTGAGCAACAACTCACAAAAATAAAATTCAACATTGAAGTATATAATTTGTTTGATTTACATCATTTACATTTTTGTAAACAGCATAATGACAAAACATTGCCCCCTAAAATTTTTTTTCCTTCAGCTCCTGTGTGATTGATATCTTCACTTTCATCAAATACTGACCTTCTGTCCCCATAAATTTGCCCTTTCTAGGACTCTGCATAAGTGAAATTATGCATCTTGTAATGGCTGCATAGCTTGTTTCTTTCATTTCATGTGGCGTTTTGAGATTTATGTGTGATGTTGTGTGTGTGTATTTTTTTTATTTCTCTGTATTCAGTGATATGAATATGTAACAACTTATAAATCCATTTACTTATTGGAAGGCCTCTGGGTTGTTTCCCGTTGTGGGTGGTTATGAGGAAACTGCTGTCAATGCCCGTGGATCATCTGTGCTGGACCTGTGGAGCGCCTCCCGGGTCACATGAGACATGTATGTTTCACTTCCTAAGAAGCTGCCAACACGGTTTCAAAGTGGCTACGCTATTTTACACTTTCAAAGTGACTTAGGATTTCAGCTTACTCTAAGCCTCTGTCAAGATGTGCTATTGCCAGTCTTTTTAGGCTTAATTACTTTGATAGTTGTGTCATAGATTCTTGTGCTTGAAATTTGCATTTACTTAAAAACCAATGAAATCATTTTTCACTTGCTTATTTGACGTTTGTGCCTATTCTTTGGTGACTCAAATACTTTGCCCATTTTTTAACATTTTTGCCTCATACACCACACATAGGTCCCTACAACTGGACCCTGGTTCACCCTGTACCTATTTTAATGGGATATTTGTCTTCACGCTATAGAGTTGCTTCTTAGATTTATCCTGGTTACAGTTCCCTTTGTGGGTGCATTTTGCAAGTATTTTCCCTGTTGATGATTTTTTTTAATTGAGACATAGTATTTGTACATATCTATGGAGTACAGTACCATAATTTCACTAGCAATCTTATTTAAGATAGCAATCTATGATAAGCAATCTTATTTCTATATATTAAAGGAAAATGAGATCATTACCTTAAAGAAAAACTTGCACTCCTCCGTGTTTGGGGGGGCTATTCACAATAACCATGATCTGAAATCAACCGAGGTGCCCACCACTAGATGAATGGATAAGGAAAACATGATGGAATTTCATTCAGCCATAATAAATGAGGTCTCATTTGCAGCCATATGGATAGAAGTAGAAGTTAGTATGTTAAGTGAAATAAGAGAGGCACATGAAGACAAATGTGACAGGATCTCAGTCATCTCACAGAAGATCTCAATGGCGGTCAGAGAAGCTGTGAAGAGCAGTGAAGGGAGACGGGAAGTTAGAGAACAGCACACCAAAACTCGGGTAGGCAGTTCTGACTTTCTGCAGCCCTAAAAGGTTAGCTATTAGTTGCAACAGTCTAGGATATTTCTTGAAAGAACTAGAGGAACACAAAGGTTCCTGACACAAAGAGATAATGAATACTGGAAGAAATGGAAGTGTTTGTTACCTTTAAGGAATCATCATACATTGGAAAACCTTTGGGTGTTTAGCCTTGATCTGGATATCAAAAAGGTTTTCATTTTTATGACACCTAAACCCATCTTTTTTTTCTTGATTGTTCATGTTCATTATGTCCTATTTAAGCAGTATGTACCTAAACCAACATCACAACAAAGTTTTCTCTGCTTTAGTATGTTCTTGCTCCTCAATTCCAGTTTGCAATCCACTTTAAGTTAAATTTTTGTTTCTGACATGAAGGAGGCATTAAGGTTCACCTCTGTCCTTGTAGGTATCCATCTACCCTAGGCCTGGGCACTGTCCCTGCTGAGAGACCCAAGAAGCTTTGCTCTACATGTGACACAGAGGTTCGGGCCTGGGGTCTCCTGTCCTCCTTGCATGTATTCAGTGTGACACATGACAGCCTCAAAACATGTGATCATTAACCAACCTTAACCAAACACTCGATTTCTGAAGAGTTTAAAAACTGGCAACAGTGTCTTCATTATCCACAGACTATGTCCAGCCCTGTCATTCTTTGTGTAGATCTATACTTCCAGGTAGTATTATTTTTTCTCCATAAAGACTTCAATTGACAAAATTTTAATGTATATCTACAGAAAAAGAATTCTCCCGGATTTTGAGAAGAGAGAAAAAGAGAGAGAGTGTGCTCATTGTCTTTTTCATAAACTGTTTTGCTAAAATTAGAAGTCTTTGTTGACAGTATTTCCTTCCAGTACTTTAAAAACACTGACCTCTCTTCTCCCACCTTACCCAGTTTCTGACATGAAGCTTGGTCTCTGCTAAGAAATTTCTGACAAAATGTTTAGTTCACAGATAAGTGATCCCAGTTTTATTTCTCTGCATGTCATGTCTTGTTTGTCTCTTCTTAAAGCTGCTTTCAGATATTTTCTTTATAACTGGTTTTCAGAAACTTGGTAATAGTCCTTGGTGTGTTTCTCTTCACTTTCCTTTGCTTGGATTTGCCAACACCCTTGGGTCTGTAGGTTTAACATTTATACTAAATTTGGGGCTTTTTAATGACTTATTTCTTCAAATATTTTTACCTTTGCCTTATGGTCCCTTTCCCTGAGACCCCAATTATAACCATTGCTTCACAGAGCCTCTGATATTTTGTTTGAATCTTTTTCAGTCTTCTGTTTCATTTTGGATTGCTTCTATCAATATGTTATTTTATCTATGGTGTGTAATCTCTAAATAAAATATTAACTTCAGATACTGAACTTACTCTTCTCTGATTCCATTTGACTTGTTTAAAAAAAGATATTTGTTCTCCATCACACTCTTTTATTTCTTTCTAACCTTGGGCATAGAGAATTTAAAATAGCCCTTTAACATCCCAATCTGGAAATGCCATCATCTGTCATTTCTAATTTTTGCCATATTTCTTGTAGTCATACTTCCTACTTATTTGCATTTTTGATAGATACAAATGTGTTCTACAAGTTGTTTTGAGTTTCATGTTGACTGGGCGTCATATCTCATACTGCTTTACGGTGTGGTGGTCTTTGTTCTGGTACCCAGGCAAGTTATTTCCATTGATCTGAGTTTTTAGCATAGCTTTTAAGCCTTATTTTGATGGATCTATGGTGTCCTTGGGTCTGTTTTCAACCTAGAGTTTAACACTAAGTTCTTTATGACATAAGGTGTGCACAAGAACTCCAAGCTAACCCCTGTGAAAAGCTGGAGGCTCTGCCTTTTCATGGGTTTTCATTTCCTAAGTACACTCCCCAGTAGAGTCCACAGGGGCGCTCCATTCCAAAGCAGAGGCAGAGGTTTTCACGGCAAGTTTTACCAATGCATCCGCACTCCACCAGTTCAACAGATAGAACAGACATAACACAAGATACACAAGTATGTCAGAATCTACAGGATCCGCCTATGATGGCCACCCACAGAGTCAGATGAGGATGTGTACAGAGGGTGTCCCACACTGGAGACCAAAGGACAGAGCCCAAGGTCTGGAGCCCGCTGCAGTGTCCTGTGCAGGTCCATATCAGGAGGCTGAATGCTCCGTGAGGGAACGCTGAAGAGTCTACATTGGAAGCCAGGAGATGACTCCCAAGGTAAAGGCAAAGACTGGGGCTCCTCCAAAGAGCAGGAGCAGATCTGTCCTTCCACATTTCCCCTTTATACCACCCAGGCAGTGAGCTGCCCTAGGGTAGGTCCTCCACCCCCTGGGGAGTGGAATTGCTGAGCCAATTTGATTGAGCTTCTCTCACTGGAATTGACACAATCACTCAGCCATCACATCCTCTTCCTTTCTTTTTCTCAGCACAGTTGGTTCCCTTCTAAGCTCCAAGCACTCACCCCTGCTTCTGTGTCTCCAGGCTCAGCAAGCTGACCTTTGCTAACTGCCAGTGACAGAGACAGGCCTGTGAGCCACAGCCCCAGCTCTGGAGCAAGGCCCATTGTCGCACACTAGTCCCCTCTCCTCTTTTTGCTCTACAAGGTCAGGCCCTGTTTCTCCTGGTTGTGGGCAGTTGCTGCCCCCTCTCCCAGCCTGTCTGCAGAGCTCCAATCCTCCCAAAGCAGGGGATCTAGAGGGCAGATGGGTGCCAGGAGCCCTGGTCCCAGAGTAGGTCAGGAAAAGTGTGTCTCTGCTCTCCACAGCCAGACCAGCTCCACCTCCAGTGACTCCATGCAAACACTCTTCCCTGTCAAGAGAGGAGAGCTTCTCCAGTTAATAAAAGGACTGCAGGCCACTTGGGAGGACGGGTCACCTGTGTGCAGGGACAGAGGCCGCAGCCTCCACGGAGGCTCGTCCTGTCCATCTGAGACAAGCTCTTGTCCTTCTCTGAGTGACCAGCCTCCCCACAAACGCTTTCCACTTTTTGTCACTGAACAATACTCTTTCCTCTGCCTAAAATACACAACATCCATGGTGGACACGGACTTTGTCCTTCAGGACGCTCACTTCTGCCTTCGCTGGGGAGCAGCCAGTGCCTGCCCTCCTGGGTCTCTGTGCCGCCCACAGCAGCTCCTCCGCAGAGCCTCCGGGCCACCCTGCATCAGCCCTCAGACGTTTGCCCAGGGATCGAGGCTCTGCGCCAGACGCCCCACCTTGCCTTGCACACCTGAGGACACTCAACACACCCTGGCTTGTGACCAGTGGCTCCTCCATTCACCTGAGCCTTGCAAAGCCTCACTGTCCACATGATTTTCAGTGACTATCTGAATGACAGGAAGGCATCTTGCTCAGCTTGCACCTACCAAAAGGTCTGTAGGTTCAGCTGCCGTGAAAGGACAGCTGCTCACTGGCTGATGTTTATCCAAGCAGACTCCAGTCCCTTCTGGCAGTGAGAAGTCTGGGTGCCATCAGTCCACCTACTATGACAGCGGCCTCAGCGTGGGGAGGACAGGAAGATTGGCGTGAATGAGCAGGAAGGAATGAGAAAGAACTTCGCTGTGGATCTCTTAGCGAGTGCCAGGCACAGCTTGGCGTGGGCCTTGGTGAAACGTATTAAATGTCCTCTAAATGTCTGTCACACTCGTCTTGTGGAGTCAGTCTTTCCTCACGTGGCTTGGGCTTCTGTGAAGGGATTCACAACTGCTCCCCACACACCCAGGGACTGCTGCTTTCCTGTTAAAAGACAAATCTTGCTCCCACATACACTGGTTGTGTGACGCTGTGCTCCCACACGTGACCAGCTTCGTCCTGCGCAGGTACACTGTCACTTCTGATGCACCAGTCAGCACCTCCACCCTGGACCCTCCTGAGAAGTGGCTGTAGCGGGAGAGTGTGGAGCCCATGCCACACAGGGCACACAGCAGGCTCACCTCTCTGCCCCAGCTGCCCCTGCCATATGCCTCCAGCGTCCACAGGCAGAAGCCAGACTCAGCCACACCACAGGAAGATGTGGCTCTCGCCTGGGTCCTCTGCCCTCTGTCTGTCACTGCTGCCTCTGTTTCAGCCTGTGGGTGTGCATTCATGCGCCCTGGGAAAAGCTAGTGTCACACCGTGTCTCTGTGCCTTTAAGTCCAGAAGGTCCCAGTGAACAGAGAGCTGTAATTCCATGCAAAGTGGGGACAGCCCGCACCCCTACTCATTGCACTCCTCATTGTCACCCCAACCTACTCTAGCTTCCCCCATAGGCTCACAGATGGGAAGAGCCCCTCTGCACCTTGGCACTGAAGCCCACGCCATCCGGGCTCTCCTTTGGGGTCATGTGGGAAACAGACTCTCTACCATGTCAGCTCTTCGAGCTGGATTCCACAGCCGTGCCACCCACGTGTGTCCCAGCGGCTTCACCACTGATGGGGCTGGTGTTGAGCCAGCTGCTCTTTGTCCCTGTATTCTTCTTCTGTTAAAACAACCTCAGCTCTTCTTCCCATCTCGAATGATAGATGCACATTTCCCAGGCTCTGCCATGCACTGACCCAGGGAGGCCGGGGGCTTCTGGTGCAGGAGAGCTGGAGGGGCACGCCAGGCATGGCCCACAGCTCTCGGCATCCCTTGGCACGAGCGGCCACACCCTCACTTAACACACACACTACCCATCCCCTAGGTGATGCCCGGGTTCAGGGAGCACTTCTCTTCTCTTCATCCCCTCTGGTGTAAATACAGCAGCGTCCTCAGCAGATCTGGCCTCTGAAGCCTGTCCCCTGAAACTTGTCCTTTCTCCCAGGCCATTAAAAAACACTCTGATTCTACCAGGCCTGAGGGTCCCAGTCGCTGTGTTGTCTTTCTTACCCTAGAAGTTGGCTATGTCATCAGACATTGCTCCCCATCCCCACAGACCTTGTCAGGAACAGTGGCGGTTCCTGCCAGTCCCTCTGGTCTCTTATGAGAGAATTAATGGAAGCTTTCAAATCTAGAAAATGTTGCACGTCGAAACAAATTATGTCTCCTGAGCCTCTGTCAGCTGCTAATGTCAACTTCATAAGTTCAGAGTCTGTTCAATATATTAAAAAATCAGCATTCTCAATTTTTAAATTTTTATTACACTCATTTGCTTAAAATTTACTTTGTTTTCTTTTCGATTCTCTTTCTCCTGTCTCCTCATATTACAAATATAAACTAACCATGTCCACCAGACTCACACTGTTCATAGACTGTCTTTGTTTGAAGCGATTTCCTTATTTATTGAATTTGCAGTTTTCATAAAGGAAACTAATGCATTGCATCTTCCTCCCCTGTGTCAGGCTCTGTCTGTTAATGACAGGATGGCCTTTGGGGCCCTAGATCATATTCACCTGCACTCTCCGGGGACATCTGGTCACCCCGACACATAGATCTCAATGTTTCCCAGGCCTGCTCTGAAGCCTCATCCTGTTTATGAGGATGAAGCCTGCAGTGGGGTGAAATCTAAGAAGCCCCATGCAATTTCCCACCCAAAGACGTTGGATTCAATGTGGAGGGCTATTAAATTAGGAAATACCCATCAAGCCAAACTCAAGTCACCCACATGTCACACCAATATGTCTGACAAGCAGCAAGTCCTTCTAGAAGTTATTCCTGGGACAGCCGGAATGCGGACCACTCCTCACCTGCAGTCTGCCCCTCACGGCATCAGTGTGACTGATTGCACATTGTGCGACCACAGCTGACGAGGCTCAGGATTAGACTCCTGCATGCAGACGGTGCCAAGGAGCCACGGTCCATGACAGAAGCTTCTAGAGAAGGAGGCTCATGCTTATGTGCCATTGCTCCCCAGTGGCAGCTGTTCTGCACATGTTCTCTGTCTTGACCACACTTGAGCACAGGTCCCACCAGTCCTGCATGGCTCAGGTGAGTCACCTTCACCTTCTCATCTTCTCACGTAGGGTTTCCCAGAAGTGCGTAGGTGACTGACTGTCCTAGTGGGGCATTGAGGATGGACCTGAGTGACAATGGGACAAGAGTAACAAAGGGAGCGTGCTCTTTCCTGGAAGGTCTCTGAGAGGGCACCCCTGGGAGGACCTGGGTGAGGCAGACAGTATCTTCTGACTCCACAGTCGGGAGGGCCTCCCAAAGCGAATGATGCAGCCTCAGTCACTGCAGCCGTGGTGACCCTGTGACAGGCCCTAGACTGCACGAACCTGGTGCAAATCCATGTGTCCTTTCCACACTGGAAACGCCAAGATGAGGAACAGGCCAGGGAGAGGAGGAGACGGGGAGGACAGCAGGGAAGAGGCAGTGAGGGAGGTGAAGTTTAATGAGGAGACAGCTAATGACCCACTGGGTATGTATGTCACCCCATCAGCTCCCACCCATGGCTGCCTTCTACCCTGCACACCCCACAAACCCTGCCTGTCTGTCCACTGCCTGCTGGGACCAGTACCGGGGGTCACCCTTCCCTCGTGACCTAACCCCGGAGGGAATAGTTCAGCATCAAATGATTCCACTCTATAAAATACAACATGGACAGTGGGAAAGGGGATGGGACAGGTGGGGAAAGGAAGAGTGCAAGGAAAGAAGAAAGAGAAAAGGAGGAGGGCAGGAAGAATGGAAAGAGGAGAGGAGGGAGGAAGGATATAAATATTTCTGAATTACTGTTTAGAGCAAAGGGAAATGCTGGTGTCTGTTTTGACATATTCTTGGAATGCGTAGACTGTTTTTTTAGCAGTTTTCAACCAGGAATTGATATTTGAAACATTAAAGGAAAACAATGAAACTGTTTTCCACAGCTAGGCTCAATCGCCAAGGTAGAAAAAGCTGAGATATTTAAATTCTAATGCAGAAGCTCGTTTCTTGTTATTTAATTAATCAAGGGTTCAAAGTGCACAATATCTTTAAAATTAACAAATTAAGGCTTTTTATTATAGAAATTACCAGGTGTCACAGCCTCTCGTGATATAAAACATTCAGGGTCAAGTTTCAAACACAGTTACTTGATTTAAAGCAAACATAACTACAAACAATAGAAACATAATATCAACCTAGAGTTACGTAGGAAAAGCTCTCAATCTTTTTTGTGCATTCTTGTGTAAAACAGGAATAAAAATCTCTCAACCTGTTTGTTCTATCTTTTTGATAGATCCTGTAATATTTTAAACTCTTTAGGAGAAAAGTGTACACAGAGAACCACATCTTTCTTTGACTATACAGGTGCAGTCTCCAAGGTCTATGGTCTCACATGTGAGGAACAACTGGGACCCACACCCGTATGTTAGAAAAAAACCTGTTTTCCACAGTGTTCAGAAGAAGGTCTCGCCTTTTTCCCAAGGAAAGCAGAATGAAAGTCCCGGTGCAGTAAACGCCACAGGGGGACAGTCCCTCCAGCTGGCTTAGACCTTGTCCCTTCCTTCCCACCAGTCTCCCAGGGCTGGAGCCTCGGCAGCCTGCATCACTCCTCATCCTGACCAGGTCTCTTGGGTTGTCTCCTCTGTCAAGTCCTCACCTTCTCTGGGACCTGGCAGCTCTCTGAGCGCACGGCCAGGCTACCCAGAAGGTTCCTGAAGCCGTCACACTTCGCACAGCCACCCTGGCTGCTCTGAAACCCAGCGCTCAGCCAGGAATTGTACCTAGCGATGCTGCACAGAACACTATCCTCCTCCTCTGGGACTCTCATGCCACCTGGTACAGCTATGGACGCTCATGCATTGCTTGGGGCCTCTCATCAGCTCATGGTCGGCCCTCCTCTCCTTTGGGGACTCTGCCTCCTCCTGTGCTCTCACTGGTGACTCCAGCCTCCCACTTATGCCTCCTCAATGACATCTTCAACTGCAGTGAGTCCACCTTTGGTGCTTACGGTCCTCAAAGACACACACACAAAATGGACAGCGTCATTACCCAGTGTGGTTGCGTCCCCTGGTGGGCTGGGTGAACCCCTGCCCTTGCCTCCTTCTGATCCCTTCTGAGCTTCCACGATCCAGGGCAGGCAGGTGAGCACGCTCTGCGACACCACCCTTGGTCCTAAACCCACTGCTGCAAACAGCCAGCAGAGCTGTCTGCTGTCCGGAAGCCACAGCAGAAAAACGTAGCCCTGGAGGGCTGTTACCTCTCAGGGAACTTAACACCAGGGGACCGATGACCAGAGAAGAGAGGAGCAATGACACTGGAAGCTTACGCTGCTCCTGTCTGCCAACATTTTGGAAGTACAAAAGTGAAGGTTATAAAGACTGGAAAAACCCACGGTACACTCAGTGAACATGCAGCAAAGGCCAGCAAAACCGCCTCTTTGCAGGCAAGCAGAACTGCATTTCCTTCTTCAGAGGGAGGGGAGGGTGACGTCACGGCGTCCCATTGCACGCCCATGCTTCGACGGATTCATGTAGGCCATACTTCTAATATGCACTGTGAAAAAGAAAAAGAAGAAGAAAAAAGAAAACAAGGGGAAAAAAGCACTTTTGGGGAAAAGTGAAGTTGGTAACTTCCTGCCTTTTCCAGGGGTTGAACTGAGCCTCACAGAATGTCCACTTTGTTTTAAAAGTCCAAGTAGATTTGACTTTCTGAATCACAAACTGGGCGAGAGGAATTCAACATCGAGTGAGTCGGGGCGCCTCTCCTGTGTGGGAGATTTGGAGGATGGAGGCAAGACTCCGTCAGCTGCAGCCAGTGTGTCCACACGCAGTGCTCGCTAACCAAGCTTAAGGAATAACAGCCGTGGGAACAGGGCATCCGGGAGAGTGCCAAGCTGGCAGATCCGGGGGGACAACGGTCAGGAGGGAAAGTACACCCTGCAGGAGGGTGACCGCAGGGACTTCCAGGGCCAGCTTTGGTAGAATGTGGGGGGTGGTCAGGATGATGACTTTTGAATAAACACCGAATCTCTACCTTCGCTTTGGGAGGAGTTTCTGAACTTAGGCAGATGCCGTTGGAAGGCCTCCAAGTCAAAGCCCCCTTATGAGGGTTAAAACCACACTGCAAATGCATGTAAATGAGGTTTACTTGGGTTAGTGGATTGGTGGGGTCACCAGAGTTTAATTCAGGGCTTTTGGCCCAAGGTGTGACCCTGCTGGATGAAACAGCGCAAGGCTGGGTCCAAGGGCGACACCACACAGTGCATGAGTGCGCTTTGCACCAAGCCTGGGGCCACAGGCTCAGGACATCTTGGAATTTCACAGTCTGTCTCGGAATCCTCGGCCCGGTGCCTGTTTCCCAGCTCCAGGGCACCTCTGGCCAGCGACCTACTCTGTGAGCACTGCTGTGCACCTCAGAGGAAATCCACGCTGTAACGAGTTTGCTTTCTTCAGAGGCGAAGGAGTTGCAGCTCCGGGCCTCGATGTGCAGGGCAGACGTTCACTCTGCACTTGCCTTTCGAGTGCTGAGGTCCACGGCTGGTGTCAGACTCGTGACTCAGGGCAGCCTGCCGCTGGACCACGTTGCTAACCTTCCTCACCAAAGGTAAGGGTGACATCTTCTGCAAGCTCGTGGAGTATTTTGAAATTGACTTTTAAAATCAGGTGAGTTTCTGAGTGCTTTCATTTGGCCACTTGCCATAACCATGCCAGCTGTCACTAGCTTGCTTCAAACTCTGACTGACATCCTGGAACACACACACACACACACACACACACACACACAATGCTGTGCTGATTTTAGAGTGCGGTTTGTTTTTGGAAGATATAAAACTACAGTGATGCTGGATTATGAAAGTCTGATGCTGGGTTAACCTAAATTCCACATACACCTTCATAAGTGTTCTGATTTCCTGGTGGGGCTTTAATTTCTTGTTGCTGAGAGAAAATACCTGATACCCACAGATTGAATGAGGCAAGGTTTAATTTGGTTTCAGTTTGTGGAGGTTTCAGTCCATACTTAGCAGGCTCCAAGGCAGGGTGGCACGGCAGAGGAGAGACAGTCCATGCAGGGCAGGCAGAAAGTGTCAAGCAGCAGACACCGGGAGCAGGCCTTCCCCTTTTCTCATCCAGGCTACCAGCCTCTGGGGCAGTGCCACTTACAACCAGGGTAGGCTTCTGTTAGAGATTAAAAACTGGTGGTCAACTTAATGCCAGCTGAATTAAATCAGCATGGTGCTGAGCATAGATGTCTCACCTGAGGAAAGTCACCAGCATAAATAGAGATGTGGAGAAGGAGAGGGGAGGTGCACTGAGATGTTGAAGCATTGTGGGTTCTCCTACATGTTGCTGTTTGAGCCATTAGGTTCTCCTGGAGAAGCTCTGGTCCGCACATGGAGCATTGCTTCCTGGCTCCGGAGGGGAAGACGTGTGCCACTTGGTCTCCAGGATGAACTCGTCACACTGGCTTCCTGGCATGTACTCAAATGTGCTTATCTTTGGAGGAGCTCGGGGCCTCCGTGTCATCCTCCGTGAGCTGAGGATGGCTGTGGTGCTTTTCAGGACAGCCCTGGTCTTTAGTATGAGCGTGACTTCTTGGCTCCAGCATAGAGCCCTCAACCTACCAGCACAGCTCCTTCACCCTGCTGGCATAGACTTTCTAGCTTCCACCACTGACCTTTGGGTCTTCGCAGCACAGATCCATAAAAGAGACTGGGTGAGTCCTTCTTGTGGGCTTTAGACCTCCAGTTGGACTCATGGGAGGCATTGTCATGAGCTCTGGGTCTTCATCTGGACTCTTGTGAGACATTGCTGTGGGACTCAGGCCCTTGACTGAATATCCTACGTCTTTAGTGTTGTGGACAGATTTCCTGAATTTTCTTGTGTTAACTCTGGGTGACCAAATAATATTATAACCTCCATGTCCTGATTCTAACTGTTCTCCACACAACCCCTGACTACAACAGCTTCCCACTGCCACACCAGAACAGTGCTAACCCAGTCTGTGACTAATCCAATCATCACACCCTTAATCCACATTCACACACCCTAGACCCCGCCACCTTCAGAGTGACCCGTCCATGACCACTTGAGGCTTTGCAAGGACACCTAAACACAGGCTGTAATGGGAGTATGGGAGGTTTTAAGGGTCATGTCCTATCTCTGACTTGAAAGAGTTATAAGAGGAATTTTCATCAAGTATATTGACTAAAGTCTCTGCTTCTAAATGGACCCAGTTCTACCTGGGTGGCATGATAAACCATCCTTCATATTTATACTAAACAAGGTCCTAACACATTTTCATAGGAAATTAAACTATCTGTCCTTACAGGAATGGCAGCTAATGATATGTTCTCCTTAGCAACACAGGAGAAGCACTAGCTGGATTTTGCAGACTCCAGGTCTCCCTCCCAGCTTGCATGTCTTGAACGCTGAGCATTTTCATTAACTGCTTAACATTAAATTGCCAGGAAGGTGAGAAGGAAAGGGAGCCTCTTTGAACTATTGGGTACTGAGTGCTAATATAACAAGGAGAGCTGCAGTACAATTTCTTGCTTGACCTACATTTTAAGAAACTCCATGGACTGATTGCCTGCCACCAGCGATGTATAAAGAATTTTACAAGACTTTTTTTCTCCCCAGCATGAAAGGGTCCTTGACCAGTTGGGCTTATCTTGTCACAGGGTACAATACAATAGTTTGTCTGCACCACAAGTGAGATGAACTCTTATCAGGAGTGATAAGCATGAGTTTCTCCACTGGCACAGCCCCTGTGGTCCTCAGAAAAGGGTGTTGGAGACAGCCTCTCCCAGGAATCGTGCAGCTGGGAGAATCAGGCTCTCAGTTGAGTCTTTATGAAGCTTAGAGTCTGCTGTGTAAGGCCTGAATGACAAATATGGTGAATGTTTAAATCTTTAAAAACTTGCTACAGTAAAAGATGGATTTCCGGGAATCCCCCCAGGACGCTTCCCTGCCCTTGGACCACACTGACCCCTTCATTCTCCCATGTTCTGAAGCAGCTCTGGAGTCCTTGTTCGTGCATCATCGTGGCTGCTTCAGTGTCCTGAATCCATTAAAAAGGTTTACGTTTTATGGTCATTTTCACTTGAGGACAACTGGAAGTCTTGCTGGACTCAGTGAATTCAGTGGACGAGAAGACATTGGAATGTTTCAGCAAGCTGCCTTTCTGCTGGGTGGCACGCAGGATGGTAGTGTCTGCTGCATTTCCACAAAGACCCTTGGGAAAGAGGACTTGCAGAACTGCTTCAGAAAGTTGCAAGAGGGCTGGGGGTTTAGCTCAGCACCTGTCTGGCAAGCACAAGGTCGTGAGTTCAATCCCCAGTACCACAGGAAAAAAAAAAAAAAGTCACAAGAGTGATAGGAAGGATATCATCAAAGCAAGGAAGAAGCATTTTGAGGGACATTAATGGTAACATGACTTTTATTATAATAATTTTTTAGTGTAAGCACATGGTCAGTTCTTGTATTTCCAGAAAACAACAGTTCTTGTTCTTAATGTATCTGAGATGAAACTGTGCTTCCATTGGCTAAAAGAAATCCATAATTCATTTTTAATATAGGACTATTAGTGTGGAATAGTTTCATTTGGGAAATCACTGCCAAAACTTCAACAATTCAGAAAGGCAATCAGGCTAGGAACCTGTCTTTCATTCATGGTTTTTAGCATCCAAAAGAGAAAAGAACCAGAATTAGAGCAATATTTTCTTCTGCTTTTGTAGTTTTGAAATAGATAACCTAAAGCTTTGGCTCAGTATTCACTGAGTTACAAACATCAACTATAACTCAGTTGTTAAATAAGCCCACCGGGTAAGCAGTAGACATAAATTCCCAAGTGGCACCTGCCCTGCTAATATTTTGCTGTGCGTCACAGTGCAGGTGCCCGAGTTTCTCAGATCAAAGTGACTCCTGCCCCACCTTCGCCTTTTCCGGCCCTCCCTAGAGCTTCTCCAGGGCTGGGATCTCCTCCCACTTGTTCCCTGTAATTCCACGGAATTCCTTTCAAATTCCTGCCCACTCCTCCAGGGACCTGAGAAACTCCTTTTGTTTCTTCCTCCAATGTTAATGCTAATTCCAGCCAGAAGCTACTTCAACAGGCATACCAGGGAATCATCATAGGAGTGGAGCTTTCTACCCCTTTTGTGTTTTTAAGAGTCACAGCGTAGAAGTATGCCAAGAGGAAAGTAAGAAATCTGGAAGGAAATGCCCACCCGTCCGCTGACCGCGACTCTTCTGCATTGCTCAGCCTGACCCCACGCACATCGCCCTTAGAGCTCAGGGAGGCCAGGTCACCAGGGAAGTCCCCAGGGATGTTTGGGATGGCTCCCTGC
>PVJX010022224.1:0-30967 GCA_004027295.1 Dolichotis patagonum | reverse complement strand
CAGGTATTATATGATGAGCATATATTATGTTTAAGATATGATGATGTACTAAAATAGATTAAATTATTCCTCTTTATCTTCCTCAAGTTTACTATTAGTGATAGAAGTGAGCTATATCCATAAAAATAAAGCCAAACCCAAAAGCAATACAAGCTGTAAATGTGTGATTCATACAGAGAATAAAAGAAGAATTTGTCAGGGAATGACATGGTCCTCCTTAGCAGGTGACAGAGGAAGGCTGGGGTGGCTGGTGATGCAGGAAAGGAAGTGCCAAAAAAGGTGCAGCGATAAGAAAATTGAAATATTTGGAAGAAGGTTAATACTAAGAGTACATGAGGAGGGAAGCCTGTGTTTGCCTGGTTATTTGACATAAAAGGCTGACAGATCTAGATAAGTACAAGTTTTATTTATCTTTCTCCTTTAAGTTCCAAGTTGCATTGGTTTTATTATGACCTGGATACTGTATAACAATCTCCCCAGAAATCACAAATGCACAGGATCCTCAGTATGTCCTTTTAAAAATGTTGTATTTGGATTAGAGGAGGTGACAGGGAGAAAGAGAAAGGGAAGGGGGTTTACCAAAAAAAAAAGGTGTATTGTGTACATGTACCCACTCCACAACATGCCTGTGAATGCCACATACTGCAAACATGTCTATATATATATATATATATATATATATATATAATATTACATAATATTTACATATTATGTATATAATACATAATTATATATAAGTATATATACATATATAATATACATGCACATTATACATATTATATACATATATATGTATATACGTATATATACATATATTATTACATAATATTTATATATCATGTAATTATATATAATTATATAATTTTATGTACCATATATATAGTCCAGGGATTAACAATAATTTATGAAATATATATATATATATATATATATATATATATATATATATATATCCCCCAGGACAGAGTCTGGCTAAGTTGCTAATTTTCCCAGACAGGGCTGAAACATGGAATACCCTTACCTGGGTCTCCCAAAGTGCTGGGATTACAGGTGTGTGCCATCATGTGGAGGTTCAAATATTCTTTAAAATCTAAGCTTTCTTATAAACTGATATACCTGCTTTCTTCAATACAGATAAATGTTAATACTCCTATCAATGTTCTGATATTTTGTCTAAATGTCTAATTCAGAAATGTAAGCAAACAGATCAGATTTTTTAAAGGAATATAATCTAACAATCATGCACAGGCTCTGCAATTCTTATGTGACTTACTTATAAGGAATCTTGCAAAACAAAAGTTTTAAGGGCCAGGGATATAGCTCAGTGGCACACTACCTGCCTGGCAAGCACAACGTCTTGAATTGAATTCCTGGTACCAAAATAAGAGAAAGAAAAAAAAAGCTGTACAGTGAGTTCTAGCTGCAGTCTGTCCTACAAAGTCCACATAAATGGCAGAAGATGAATTCTAGCCACAAACACCCTTTTGAGAGGATAATACTCACCTTCTTTAAACTTCAGTTATCTCATTGAAATGATCAAATAATAACATTCACCTTGAAAGGATAGTCCAGGGATTAACAATAATTTATGAAACATACATATAGATATAGATATCAAGATATCCAACAGATGGCATGTTTTCACTATAGAAAACTTTGAAAACTGTTGTTTGCAATGACATCTATCATATAAAACAAATGATCTTCTTTATTTGACAAAATCTAGGTGTTCACATCAAAACCACACAAAACACTAGCTTTGCCATTCATACAAGGTACAAAAACTACAACAGCTTCACAGATAGGCTCACAGAAGATATAAAGAACATTTGTAATTTTGTAGATACTTTTAAAATACTTTATTTTAAAAAGAAAGTAAAACAATATTTCAACAACAGTCAATACTTTGGATATTGTTATCTTTAAATTAGTTACTCAGAGTTCAACATATAGGTGTTTAATTGTCTAAACAATATTAGCACAAATCTTTCTTTTCAATGAACTGACAAATTAGAAATATAACAATCTTAACTGTCATATATGGGTGTGTATGTGTGTGTGTGTGTGTGTGTGTGTAGAGAGAGAGAGAGAGAGACAAGGAAAAGCAATATATATATATGCAATATTTTATATGAAATATTTTACATATGTATATATATATATAAAATTTCCTTGCTTTTCCTTGTCTTTTCTTTCTTTTCTCCTTTCTCCCATTCCAGTTTCTCTTTCCCTCTAAACAATTTCTTCCCACTTTACAATAGTTTACATTTTGGATCATACTCCTAAGGCTTCTCACACCAGAGAGACAATATGATGTTTACACATATAAATTTGATTTATTTCATTTATGAGTATGGTCTCAAGTTGCATCCCTTTACCTATGAAAGGCTCAAGTTAATCCTTCTTTATGGTATTCTATTGTATAAATATACCACATTCTATTTTTTCATTCCTCAGTTGATGGGCATTTGAGTTGTTTCCAAGATCTAGCTATTACAAATTATGTTGCAATAAATGTGGGTGCACATATGTTGCTGTAGTATGATGTTTTTAATTCTTCTGGGAAGATAACCAGAAGGAGAATAGCTGGGTCAAATGGGACCTTCAATATTAGTTTTCTGAAATATCTACACACTGCTTGCACCAGTCTACACTTCCAACAACAGAGAAGAAAGATTTCTTTTTCCCCACAAATGCTCCAGCATTTGTTATTTGTTGATTTCTTGATGATAGCCATTCTTTCCAGAGTGAGATTGAACTTCAGTGTTGTTTTAATTTGCATTTCTTAAATGACCAGTGCTGTTGTATTATTTTTTCTTATATTTATCTGTTGTTTGTATTTCTTCCTCTAAAAAATGTGTATTCATCTCAGATGACCAGTTTTGGAGTGGGTCTTCAAATTTGGAAGGTTTCATTTTTTTTTAGTTTTTTACATGTTCTTGTCTGAGGAACAGCTGGCAAACATTTTTTTTTCCCACATTGTGGGTTATCCTTTCATTTTCTTGGTGGTTTCTCTTGCTGTGCAAAATCTTTTTAATAAGATGAGATCACAGTTGTTGATTATTTGTGATAGCTCCTGTGTGATATGGTTTTTATTCATAAAGTCTTTGCCTACACCAATGTCTTCAAGAGTTTTACCTATTCTATCTTCCAGTATATTTAATGTGTCCATTTTAATACTTAGATCTTTGATCCATTTTGACTTGACTTTAATACATAGTGAAAGATACGAGCCAAATTTTAATCTTTGGTATGAGCAAACATAGTTTTTCCAGCACCATTTATTAAAGAGGCTATCTTTCTTCCAGAGAATGTGTTTGATATCTTTGTTAAAGATAAGGCAGCTAAGTATGTCTGGAGTTGTTTCTGCATCTTCCAATCTGTTCCATAGGCCTTCGAATCTGCCTTTTTTGCCAGTACCACCCTATTTCTTTCACAGTACCTTTAGAGTGGAATGTCAAATCAGGGATTGTGATGTCCTCTGCCTTGCCTCTGTTGCCTAGAATTGCCTTTGCTATTGTAGGTCTCATCTGTTTCCAAATGAATTTTATGATTGTTTTCTCTAGCTCTATGAGGTATGTTGTTGGAATTTTGATTGCAATTGAATTAAATCTGCATAACACTTTTGGAATTACAGCCATTTTCATACATATTGGTTCTTCCTACCCAAGAGCAAGGGATATTGTTCCATTTTCTGATATTCTCTTTGATTTTCTTTTTCAGAGTACTGTAGTTTTCAATATAGAAGTCTTGAATTAGGTTGGTTCATTTTTGGATGCTACTGTGAAAAGTGTTGTTTCCCTAACTTCTTTGAGTTTATTAGTATACAGGGAGGCTATTGATTCTGAGTGTTGACTTTGTATCCAGCTGCACTACTGAATTTGTTTATTAAATCTAATAGCTTTCTAGTGGAGTTTTTTGGGTCTTTTATGTATTGTGTCATTTGCAAATAATGACAGTTTAAATTCTTCCTTTCCTATCATTATTCCTTTTATTTCTCTTGTCTAATTGCTCTGGCTAAAGTCTAGGGCTATGTCTTCTAAGAGTGGAGACAGTGAGCATCATTGCCTTGTTCCTGATTTTAGAGAGAAAGCTTTCAGTTTTGTCCATTTAGTATGAAATTGGCTCTTGGTTTGTCATGGATGGCTTTTATTAGATTGAAATAAAGACCATCTATTCCAATTTTCTGTAGGGTTTTTATCATGAATTGGTGTTGGACTTTGTCAAAAGTGTTTTTATGTATCTATTCAGATGATCAGATGGTTTTTGTTCTTGACTCTGTTAACATAGTGCATTACATTTATTGATTTATATGTGTTGAACCATACTTATATTCTTCAGATGAATCTAATTTGATCATGGTATGTAACCTTCTTGATAATTTGCTGAATTCTGTTTGCCAGTATCTTATTAAGAATTTTTGCATCTGTGTTCATTAGGGAAATGACCTATAGCTCTCTTCTTAGTTGGGTCTTTCTCTGATTTTGGTAATAGTAATTCTTGCTTCCAGGAATGAATCTGGGAATACTGCTTCCCTTTCAATTTTATTACAGAGTTTGAGAAGTAGTGATATTAGGTCTTCTCTAAATTTCTTACAGAATTCAGCAGTGAATCCATCAAGGCCTGGGCTACCATTTTTGGCAGTTCTTTAATTACATTTTTTATTTTATTGATTAATATTGGCTTATTTGGGATTTTTATATCTTCTTGATTCAGTTTTGGTAATTCAGATGTATTTAGGAGTCTTTCCATTTCTTCTGCATTTTCCAACTTACTAGAATATAAATTCTCAAATTAGATATAAATGATCTTGTGGATTTCTGCAGGATCTATTGTGATATTATCTTTTTCATTCCTAATTGTGTAGATTTGAGTATTTTCTTTCCTTTTATTTTTGATATAATTGGCTAAATGCTTTTCAATTTTTTTTAGACTTTCAAAAAACCAACTCTTTGATTCATTGATTTTTTATTGCTTTCTTAGTGTTTAATGCAGTATTTTCTGCTCTGATCTTTATAATTTCCTCCTTCATAGATGCTTGTGGCTTAGCCTGCTCTTCTTTTGCTAGAAGTTTGAGATTTAACATTAAGTCATTTATTTGTGTTTGCTCTGTTTTCCTAATGTGGGAAATCACTGCTGTAAATTTCCCTGTTAGGACTATTTTCATTGTGTCCCATAAATTGTGGTATGTTGTACTGTTATTATCATGTAATTGTAGAAACTAATTTATTCTTTAATTTCACCTATGATCCATTTGGTTCAGATGATTTTTTGATATTGCTATGTAATATAAATATGTAAAAGCCAAAAATTAAAGCACCATGGCCTGAATAACCTCACCTGTCCATCTTTACAGATAGAATTATGCTCTGATTGTATACAGAGAACCCATTACAAAAGAGAAGCATTTCACTTTCCTGTTTTTATTTTCCTTGATGGATCAATGAAACCAATTGAAATATCAGGCAAGCATTGAAAATAAAGCAGCACTTAGGACAGACACTTACCCACTAAAATAATTATGCAAAATCTCTAGTAATCTAATATTATAATAAAACACAATATATTTAAGAGAGAAATTGAATTCATCTTCCCAGAAGACTCTAACACAACTCCCAGCCTTTATCAGACACCCTAGGGTCAATAATGACAACTCTTTGCTTTTTCCTAGTGCAAAGCTTTATTCAAACCAGTTGTGACATTGGAAGAGGGTTCTGGTTTGAATTGATTACTTAGTATTTAAACAAAATATGGTGAAATTCACATAAAATGAAATTAACCATGTTAAACATTTCAGAGGCCTGTAGAACATATACAATGGTGTAGAAATACCAACATTTTCATCACTCCAAAGTAAAAGCCCTGTTCCCATTAAACAGTTTCTTCCTGTTATTGCTTCCATTCAGCCCTTGGTAATCACTAATTTACTATCTTCATGGACTATTGCAAGTATTTCATATATATTAAATTATATAAATTGTGACCTTTTGTGTCTAGCCTCTTAACACAATATGGTGGAAAATCATCCACAGAGCTGATTGTTCCAGTGCATTTTAGGATTGGGTGACATTCAGTTTGTGTATTCACCACAATATATTAATCTGTTCATCTGTTGGTGGACATATGTATTGTTTCCATATTCTGACTATTATGCATGTATAGAGCTGCTACGAATGATCAGGAACATGTACTTATTTGAGCACATGTTTTCATTTCATTTACGCTTATGCCACCAAATGGAATTTCAGAATCACAATCATCCAATTTTGTTTGCTTATGATTCTGTGGACTGCATCACCTATAGTCAAATGACTAGAATCTAACTATAGTGCACATTGCTATTCTAAAGACTGCCTATTCCCATTTTAAAGCAAAATTACCAAGCGAAAGACTCTTGAAAACATGAATATATTAAAGGTTCTTTAAGAATGTTTCCTTTTCTGCTTCATTTACTTAAATCATAACATGTATGGAAAGGTCTCTGTTGGCGACTAGTCAAATAACTATTTAAAATTTAACACAAACATCATTGACAGAGTTTGGGCTTCTATATCAAAGTAATAATCAAACCAAATATATACTATGTTCTATACATCCTTTGGTGTCTCTTGATTTGTGATCTCTAAGACAGTACAGATTAATAATTAACTATCATCTCTTTTTTATAATAATTAATAAATAGCATTGCCTACAATTCTTAGTTTCAGATTCTAGAGTATTAAGGCCAAAAATGATAAAAGAATAAATATATAGACAAAATAGAAATAAACCTAGATATCCACAAATCTACAGAATGATTTGAAAAAGCAGTTAATTATTTTGTTTTAATACAAATTTCAAACTACCTACTCTTCCAAAAATAATATGTACTAGGTACTATATTGATGTTCCTCATATATGCTGTTACACTATCTATGGAAAATAATGAAACACTTCTTGAACATACATGTCATAAGATTTTATGTCCTATTTAAATCTCAGAAAAGAATGCCAATAAACGTTAACTAAATGCTTGCCTACTGCTGAGTAAAATGTCAACAGACAATACTCAGCAAATTTAGTAGAATTCGTATGCATTTAATTCCATTTTGGAAATCTAAATGTTATATCTTCAAAAGCAAGTAGCCTCTGGCCACTTCTGGATTGAGAGTCTAATCAGTAAAGGAAATGTTTATATTTTAAGTTAATAAAAGCTAGAGGCAAAGCAGAAGCCACTGAAACATCTTAATATTGCAGGCAAGGTGATTAATGTTTCTGCTTGCTAAATTTAGAATTTAAAGCTTATTTAAAGCTTATTTGTTTAATTAACTTACTTATATAGAAAGAAAAATAAATAAACTTGAAGTTAAGTATTATTATATTAATGATTAAAAACATCAAAAGCATTAACATAACAATAGTACCTGGTACTTAGGGAAGCTTAGAGTGGGCTTCGACTCTGGCTAATCATATTACCTGTTGTGTTTTATTGAATATCAGTATTAACATCATTTGTTTGGGGTGGTGATTACACCACCTGAGGCATACAAAGTCTAAAAACTTGCACAAAGTTTTTTACTCACATATTTAGTATGTGTTTCAGCTGGACTGGGAAAACAGATCTGCAAGATGTTACAAATTATAGTGCCATCATTTTTGTTGTATTGTCTTTACATTTATATCTTACATGTGCCTTTTGTTTTACATTCTTTTTTTTTCCTATTTGATACTTTTTCGTTATTTTTTAAGAACAATTTTGTTGGCAGATGTTTGTAGTACATAATGATTATATTCAATGTGGGAAGTGTTACATGTACATAAGACATTTTTTTTTTTACTTCATCCCCCCTCACCACCATTTCTTGGTCTCCTTTCCTGTTTGAGTCACATTATTTTAGCTACTTTCATGATGAAGGGATTTCACAGAGGTCATTATCAAGATACCAGTTAAAATTAGCAATGAGGGAATAAGCCCAGAAAAGTAGGCACTTTGATTATATGAGAATAGTAAAATGGGAAGGGATGAAATAGAGTAATATTTTTCAAAGTCAAAAACATAAGCAGATTTTTAAAAGAGAGCAATATGAAGAAATAAGTGGGTGGCCAAAAAGGAAAATGGTAACATAGGGACATGAGAAATAAAAGTAGAATGTATTATGCAAAAATAATATGAAACACAAAGTTTCAAGATAAACATGTTTACAAGAGCTAGTAGTTTGCTGAAATTGGATCTATTTAATAATTATGCTCCTTTTAGAAACTGTAATTGAGCAGCCAGCCCAGACCATACCATAACGGTGGTACCATAATGGGATGGCACCATACCATACTATCTCAATACCATAATGATAGCAGACAGCACTTTATGATCATTTAAAATGTATCCAGCACAATATTATAAGATGCTGCATGTAGCCACTCAGTTTGTTAATACCAGGAAACACAAACAAGATACTTATTAGATTTAACTCCCAGTAAATTACATACGTCAATTCATTTTAATTTTATGGCAGACCTATGAGATAGGAGCTGTCACTGTGCTCATTGTATGAATGAAGACCCTGAATTTTGTGTAAGTTAAATAATTTTCCCCTGGGGTATATCCTCAGGCCTCATTCTATTTAAGACAGGGTCTCTCTAGTTTGCTCAGACTAGTTTGAACTTCTGCCTTAGCCTCCCAGAGTGCTAAGATTAAAGGCATGTACTACTATGTCAGCTTAGAATTCATTTCTTAATCAAGGTGTTTCATTCATCCTCATGTCTTCTATACACTCTTGGGAAAATTTAAGTACCTGGAAACATGTATTTGTCTGCTTTCCCATTACTGAACAAAATATCTAAAACCTACAATTTAAGGTAGGAGAGGTTTATGGGGTTCATGGCTTCATGGAAGTGTCAGTGCACAGGTACTTGGCCCCGAAATAGAAGCATCATGACAGAAGTCATGGCAGAGCAAAGCTGCTCACTTGGTAGCATCCAGGTAGCAGAGAACAGAGGAAGAGGAACAGAAAAACATTTGCCTTCCAAAAAATTGCCGTTAGTGATCCCTCTACCTACTAGCAGCACTTCTTCACCTGGGCCCTACCTAGTACTACCATATTCACCTACAAACATTAGTGAGCTAATCAACTGATGAGTATATACCCCATGATCCAATCACTTTTCCAGGAGTCTCTTAATCCAGTTAAATTGATAAAGATTAGTCGTCACACTGCAAAGGGTCAATTTAGTGCGAAGTCAGACAATTGTAAGTATTATTGCATTCAAAATTCATGGATATGGTATTAAGTGTTACTCAAAGGAATAGAAGATGCCAAAAGATCCCTATTTTACTAAAATAGAATTTAGACATTAGGGCAAATTATGAATGCTCAAAGTTTAAAAAGAATTTCATAAAATCCCACAAAGTGATTAAGGGCTAAAATGTTACATTTCTTTGGTCTAGTCATATATTCCAAGGGACGCAAACACAATTTTCCATGTATACAAAAACTGAAATTACTCATTATGACTCCACTGTGGGGAAGGACTTTTTTTTTCTTAAAAACATTAACTGCTCACAAACTCCAGTGCGGAAAATGAGAGTGTCCTAAGAAGGCATTCACTTAAATATGGGGTGTCTCTCTCTCACTCCTTCCACCTAGCATTTTTTCAGTATTGGGGATTAAATCCAGGATCTCATATGTAATGGTAAATATTCTACCACTGAGCCATGTTTTCAGTTATTTTGGGTATTATCTTAAGATAGTCTCTGCAAGTTGCCCAGGCTGGCCTTGAATTTACAGTCCTGCTTTCACCTTCCAAGTACCTGCAGTTACAGGTGTACACCACCACAACCTCCTCATTTTCTTAAAAATGTTTCTCCCCTGTCCTTTGTGTTTTTCTCTCCTGGACTGTCAAAGAAACAGGTGCACACAACTGTTACATATCCTTTTGTGGATTTTTGCTAGTTCTATAAATGAGCTATTTCTATCATACTAATACTTGTATATTGTCACCCAGTCTTTTAAAGTGCACCTGCATCCACTGTTGATTTCTACATTCCTATCACAGTTTTGATTTTCTAGTCTACACTCTTCACACCCATCTATACCTGACTTCAAACAATTTCCAGTTCCTGTGAAGTAAGCATTTCCATAGATCCCACACCAAAAATCTGGAGAAGATGAGTAAGGCCTGGCAAACTCGTATCTACTCTGTCGCTAAACACCTCCCTCATCCTTTTGGTTGTTGCTTTCCCTGTAACCTATCTGAAATTCTCTTACACACATTTCTCCAGCATACTATCCCACCTATAGAGATAAGGGAGGTCATGAACAGTTGTACATCTATTCCTTTCTCCACATTTTGCCAGTCTTAGAAATGATAGTCAAGATCTCATTTGTCACAATGACTTTCTGCCTCTTTCTGCCTCCAAGCACAATAATCCTAAATTTTCAAGACTCAGTGAGTGCCTCAGAATCAACAGGGTAGAGTTGTTTAACTCAAAAGGCCACAGAAGAAAAAAAAGCACACTAATTTATCTCAAAAGTGGTCCAATGATATCTGCTTAATGTGTAAGCCTAGCTTCCCATGAGAATTCTGCAGAGAAACTTCATGATTTTAAAAAGATGAATCCAAAATGACAATTATGGAATAAATAAGTACCCTTTGTAATGTAATGACTGCTTCTTCAAATGTGGTGCAAATAAGCAGTCCATAGGATTCACAAAGTATTTCATGAGTTTTGTGACATATAGAGTCTCTGACATCCATAGCTGCTGATTTTGTAGACTTGAGAAGCCTTTCAAACTGACCAAAACATAATCTTGGACAATTATTAGGTCTCTTCAGAATCCAAATGAGTGGAGGAAGTTGGTGAAGGGACAGTACTATCACCCTTTGTACTGTCCAGTCTGCTGATGCGGCAAATAAGCTGACGTAAAATAACATTTAGAAAATTGTAAAACATCACCTATACATAATGTTTTTATTATTGGTGAAATTGAGAATAAGGAACATCCCAAATAGACTAATAATCTGGGTCAAAGACACGATGTTTTTCATGCCAATTTTGATTAAAAGGCACAAGAACTAAAATGACTAAGAAAACTCAGAAAACTACTAATTTTGTCTATATATTTAGCTAGCTGTAGAATAAAAGATGAGGACCAACTTGAATATGAGGTCCACCTTTCAACAGTTCTTCAAGTTATCTAAAAGTTTGAAACATTAGTACATTTATGTTAGAGTAGGCAAGTAAATAAAATAAATTGATAACATCTCAGTATATAGCAATCATTTCTCTGTGTAAATAACCTTCCTAATAGAGGCCAAGCATGGTGATACACACCTGAAATCCCAGCACTCAGGAGGTTAAGGCATGAGCATCACCATTAGTTCGAGGCCAGCCTGAGCTACACAGGGTGTTCAAGCCCAGCCAGAGCTAGATAGCAAGACCCTGTCTCAAAAAAATCAAAAACAAAGAATGAAAATAATAATTACCCTACATGGACAATGTATGATAATTTACTTACCACTATATTGCACAAGCCAGAACCCTTTAATTTCTCTGTGATAAATAACAAAGTCAACACATTTTTGACCATATAATAGAACAATTTACTAAGGACAAATTTATAGAAATGGAAAAACAAAGTCCAGGGATATAAACCTTAAGATCTTGCAGAAAAAAAGCTATCAATTTGCCCTTCCCCATCATTTATCATCACCACAGCTCCCAGATTTACATAGAGTAAAATTCACTTTTGTACCGTAGAGTTCTACATGTTTTGGCAGACAATCCTGTACACAGCACCACAGTCAGGACAGATTCATTCTACCCTCACAGAAACATTCCCTCGTCCTGTCCCTTTAAAACCAACTCCTCCAAGTCTAACCCTCATGGCTCTGTTTTTTGTCTATACTTCTGCTATTTCCCCAACATGCCACATAAATAAGATGATAGTGTGTGTACCTGTAGGTCTTACTTCCTTCACACAGCAAAGTGCTGCATCTGTCAATAATTCATTCTTTTCTGTTTCTGAGTGGTATTGCATTGTATGAAGACAGTACATTTTCTTTATCCATTTCCCTGCTGAAGCATGTTTGGACTGTTTCCAGGTTTGTGCTATGGTAAATAAAGCTGTCAAGCAGCTTTTTGTGTTAATTAATTTCTCTCTGGTAAATAAGGATGGGATTGCTAAATTGTACAGAAAGTGTAGAGTTTAAAAGAAGCTGATGAACTGAATTCCAAAGCAGCTGTACCATTTTACTTTGCCATGAGCACCCGTGGTCGTGCACTCGTAGCAACACTGAGTGTGACCGTTTGTCTTAGTTCTTTAATTTTCATCATACTTATAGGTCTATAACAATATTTACATTGTAACTTTAATTTGCATTTTCCTAATGACTAATAACGCTCAGTGTCTTTTCATGAATTTATTTTCCATTTGAGTATCTTCGCTGATGTAAGTTACTTTCAAATCTATTTTTAAACTTGGAGGTTTCCTTGATACTGTTGCTGAGTTTTAAAAGTTCTCTCTCTATAGATTCTAGATACAATTTTTGTCAATATGTGATTTGCAAATGTATATAACAATCTGGGGTTTTTATTTTATTTTAAAAGTGTCTTCTGTAAAATAAGCTTTAACTTTGCTCATCTGATTTTTCAACTATTTTAGACTAATGTTTTGGTGCTTAATAAAGTTGTATGAAGAAGGCAAATTTCAGAAATGAAAAGCAATATATTTTTTGCTGGAAAAAGAGGTAAATCTTATACATTAAGATCTAGAATTTCATAACTTTGGATGGGAAGAAGTCTCAAACTTATGTGCCTTAATACATAATACCAATACCAGTTTTTCACATACAATATTAGAGAAGTCTTTCCATGACAAGTATTTACTAATATTGCTTAAATTCTAGCATGATAATATAATACTAACAATATGTTTGATGCAATGAAAATTGTTTTGGGGGTAAAAGATTTATGTAATATCCATATAATATAAAGCATGATCTATGAAGATGGGCATATCTTTTATAACTTTACATCAAACACCTGACAAAAGGTTGTTCACCTAGCTTGAGTCTCAATGAATTTTGGTTAAAAGAACAATGGAGAAGCAAAAGGGAAAAAATGTCTATCTGAGTGTAAGATATACTTTTACAGTAGTGCATTCACCCCAACCCTTATAGGCCAGGGTTCTCATTCAACATTAACTGAGAGGCAGTGTAGCACAATGTACTCTGGAGTCAGACTGCTTGACTCAAAACCCAGCCCGTGCCACTTGTTTGTTAATACTCCTAAACTTCTTAGTGTCCTTGTTGGTACAAAGAAGATTACTATTTCATAGGGTAGACTACTATTTCTTGTGGTGACAAGAGTATATATTTCATTGGACTTGAATTCTCCTAAGACAGGTTATTATAAGAATTCAATCACTTGATATAATTAAATCCCTAAGAAAGGGAATGTGGTAAAAATAATAATTAATAGATTTCAAAATGTAAGTGTTGTTAGTAATATATTGAAAGTCACAGACTATTTTTATTCTAATAAATTTATAAGCTGGCTTCTAGGAACATGACTTTGAATAAGTACAAAGAAAGCAAAATAAGCTTGCTTTTTTTCTGGAGTTGCTGGGAACATATTTTTTATGCTGAATCACAGGCCTACTGTATAGCAACTATGGTATTGCCAGATCTTGTCTCTAGATCCTGTATACTCAGGGATCCATGAAATAATGTGCAGTTAATTAACATCTAAGAATTCTTATACTGAGGAAGAAATCTACAAAAGCAAACATGTTACTGTAGGGAAATTTCCTTGACTGTATACTATGAAGAGACAACCATTGGGTTCTATGTTTCCCTTTAAAAAGTGTTGTTGATGTCTTTTCCAGTGCCTGATCCTCTAGCAATTAAATTGCTCCTATTCAATATTTTGGAACATCGTTGGGGTCTAATCACAACCTACGTGTGATATTAAAGTAATAAAATAAAATGGAAAGCTACACAACTACATTAAAGATTTGTAGTGGTAAACTAGGAGAGAATCATGGTACATAATTTTCTCAACAAAATGTTGCAAACTAATTTAAGACACTAAAATAATGCTTGCATTTTTCTGATTTCTTTTACAGACTTGCCTCAGATATGAGATTATAATACCGTGTACCAGAAAGATAGAAAGTAATGCCCAGAACATGGTTGATGTTTCATCCAGAAGAATTTGAGATTGAAACAGAAAATAGTTCTTCAAAGCTTGCTTTAGTCATTACTGAAGCCTGACAAATGTGAAAAATAAAATAACTAAGTGAATATTAGGCAGGTAATAATTAGAAAACTCGAATAGTAAAAGAATAAACACTGAAGGCATAATTCTAAAGTACTTATTCAAGCCAATTTGATGTCAGTTAGAAATCTGCATAAAGATGCTCCACGTACATTAATCACATGAATTGCAGGAGGCCTGAGAATATATAAATTTTTGTGGTATTTATAAGAGTATTCTCTCAGACTGAGTCAGATACCTTTTTATAGTGAATAAAATGTTAAAGTGCAATAAACTGTATCTGCCCCAAACTATTACACCATAAAATAACTCAATTTTACACTACCATTTTTTAGTCTAAATAATTTAGAAAAAAATTAAGACTTTGACATAAGAAAAGTTTAAAATATAAATAAAATGCATGCTGAGATGTTTCAAAACACAAGGAATAAACCTAAGCAAATTTTTCAAAAATCAAATGTCCTTTTATTGAATCAATGTCCAAATTCTCATCAACACTTCATAACAGTAATGGTGACATTTAATTCAAGCCTTCCTTGAAACCCATGTTTTACTTTTTCTGCACTGAGGTAGAAAAGACACATATTTTTTATTTCATGAAATAAATACAACTTTATTAATATTGTTTTACTTAAGAGATCAAAATTTTAATTATACCAATAATTTTATTGATATTTATTGCCTTCAAGTACTGGTATCTTTGAAAGTAAAATAAAAATATCAGATATTTATAGTCCTTTATCTTATTTAGGCAGTTACACTAGCACTTACTAGATTATTTGTATACAAGTGCTTACTTCCTAGGATGTAATAAATAGTAGAAAACATCTGCTCAATAAGTTTAATTTTATAATGTTATTTAAGTCTCTAGTCCACTATATTACTTGCTTGGCTAGAAAAAAAAATGATGCATCTTGTGTATCTCTAAAACTCCTATAACTGTAGCTTACTTATATTAAAAGTTTAATAAATGCTAGTTTTACTCAACTGAGCACAACAGAGCTAAGCAAATATTAAGATCTATAGAGCCAATAAAAACTGAGGAAATTTTCAAATACCCATGAATTTACCAACATCAATATGCCTGGTCATGATCCTACTCTAAGTACTGGAAGCAGAAAGACCTGGGTTTGAATTCTAGCTTGCCCTTATCCACTGCATATCTCTGAACAAGTCATTTCATCTCTACAAATATTAATTTCTCCATCTAAATGTGTGAATGGTTTTCAAGAATATGATATAGGACTTATGTGATGATTAAATGAGTGATGACTGAGGTAAGAATAATGTAACAGACATATAGTAAGTGTTTAATGAAGAAAGTGAGGTAATGTTGACAATGATGACACAAGTCTACCACCTTTATTAAGCTCTTCATATTTTGGATAGCTTCATTGGCAAGCCAGTGACATGCTATTATAACACAGGTAAGGAGAAGGGATGAGTGCAGAAAACCATGAATGCCCTTAAAGACATGTAGGCAAAGCCTTGCAAGGCATCATCTGATTTGTCAGTGTGCTTGCATTGGCAGTTAGATTTTCCCTTCTAGGATTCTAATTTTGCTTGAGGTACTATTCTATTATCATACATTTCCTCAGGGGTAATGCTGAGAAAAAATGCTGAATGGCAGAAAGGACATGTCAAAAGAAAAATTTTGCAATGATGTCTCTCATTTAGGTAATCAAAAATGACTGAAAGTGCCAAGATAGTGCCAGAAGAACTTTCACAAAAGAGTTAAATCCCCATTGAGTATGCCTCTGGAAAGACATAGAAAGGAACTTTCCCTAAGGCAACTGAGAGAGGTTACACAGGCAGTGCTACATGAACCTCTACAAAAATATGAGCACTGGCAATCTGAGCATCTGATGCATGATTCTGCTTACAGACCTTGCCTGATGTGACTTTCCTCTGCCAGGTTATGGGAATCAGCCAAGCTCAGGAAACCACATTTTCTTTCCAAGTGAAAAATCATAAACTGTGAAATCTTAATCGTCAACCCATTCAATACTTTCAGTCAAAGTTAACTTACAAAATCTGTCCTGCACCTGACAAACCCACTCTTGGACATCTGGGATCCATGACATACATTTTCCAACTCTGAAATAATTGTATAGTGATTACTGTCAAACTTTGAGAGAAATTTTTATAATATCATATACATGAATTTCAACAATGTGGAAAAGGAAATCTGTTTCATTTGCCTCATTCATTGCTTCACATACATTCTCAAATCTGTCAGAAATAATTTTGGTCCACTCTGCCAAACTGATTTGTAGAAACAGAAAAAGAATGTAAGTGATAAATTTATTTCAACCCACAGAGAACCCCAGGATTGTAGAAAATAATATTCTTTGTTTAACTTAAGAAATATTCTTCAATTCTATTCATTACTCAGATGATTATAATGGGAGAGAATATCGTGACAATTGCTTGTAGCAAAATTTTTTAGACTTCTATCTATGAAGAAATAAGTATGTAAACAGAGAAGTATATTAGAAATTTCAGTGTTAATCTATATTTTAAAACCAAAGCATATCTTGATAAACATTAAATATAGAATGCATGAAGTTCATAAAACATATATGAGTGTGATTATATTACTGTTTCTAATTTATTTTTCCCCTCAACAAAATCTACCTTTAAATTCTTATTTATTATGCCTTTTATTCAACTGAGTATACAGATAGAAAATACAATAAAGTTTTACTAATTTCATAAAATATTAAAACACTGACACTGCAAATAGAATTTCACTATCTTTTATGTACTTCTAAATGTATCTCTTAGTTTAATCTAAAAACTTATTTAAGAAACATAATTTTGAAGGCCCTTATGTAGATAAATTCCCTTCAGTATTTTAGAGAAGAAATATTTGATATGTGGGAATACTATTTTCACTTGTTCAAACAAAGTCATAAAACTTGATTCAAAAGGAATAAAATATTAGAGAAACAACAAATATGTTAATATCTTGCCCTCTTATAAGCTTTTAAAAAAGAGCCAAATTGTCACCCAAGGAAATAAAGACATTTCTTTTTTTTTTTTTCCTTGTAACAGGGATCAAACTCATAACCTTGCGCTTACCAGGCAGGCACTTATATCACTGAGCTAACTCCCAAGGCCAAGACTCCTTCTTTATAATCAAATTTATTAGATTATCATTGAAAAATGCATTGTAATATTCTAACTTCCTAATTAACAGATTCACTTCTGCTTTTGAAGACACTGGAGTTCTCTGGGTCAACTTTATTAATCCATTTAGATTTGGGTGAAGCTTTTTATATGTCTACTAATCTCTACTAATTTTTTTAGATTGTACCTAAATTTAGTGCAAACATAACCTAATCTATGAAAGAAAGACTACTGTAACATAGGAGATAAGAAAAAAAGTGTAGAAAACAATAGCTGCACAAGGCAAAGCTTTGAGAGGCACCAGTATGGTTTCTTTGCAGTTAGGTATGTCTGTCTGGAATTCAAATGTTTGCTTGCAGTACTATTCAGTGAGGGCAACCCTTTAATCCACTGACTCCTTGAGTATCCCAGTTTCAGAATTCATAAAGCATTTTTTGGAATCCACAAGTTTTGTAGAATTGGATGAGAAAAATTCAGTTAAAAGTGCTTGCCTCTCTGTTTATGTTCTACAAAAAGCATGGTTTTTGTGATACATACTTCTATCATATGTAACAAATGAGATGTTTACAAGAATTCATATTCTTGTCTTACTACATCTATTTTTGCTTGTTTCACGGTACGAATGTCAGCAACATTCTAAACATGGAGAAGGTAGTAAACATAAAGAAAATCTAGGTAAATAAACTTGGTGACGATGTTAACTACTTAACTAAAATGTATGAAAAAGTACATACCAACATAGAATACTCAGGACAGTGTTATTACCTAGAATCAGAGCTTTCTATATATTAATTTATTTACCTCTGGTTTGAAACACATTGACCTGCAAATTCTATCTCAAAACAAAATACATTATTATGATTAGGTCTACTTAAGACTTTGAAACTTATTACAAAGGAAACATTAAAAGCGTACTTTAGTTTTCAATGTTACATCATTGTCAATGTTTCCTCTTTTGCTTTTATTATAATACTAGATGTTCTATACATTCTAGGAAGTAAATATAGTTATATTTAAAACATATATATGTATAAATATATATGTGTAATATAAACTATATAGAGGTTTTTGTGTATGTATATCTAAAATATTCACATTTATATCGATTCTAATAACTATGCACAACGAAGGGAACAATGTGCTCTTTGTTATGGGATGGGATAGAATGTGGCCCTAAATCATTTATTCAGATAAAGCACTATGCATTGGCAATAAATGTGACCAAATCAAATTGGCTAGTCTATATTTTAACTTTGGTCTTTAGTCCAGTGTTTGTTTCAACTAATTTTTTTTCTCTTGAAAAGGAAATGCATCTTTTGCATACTTTTGAATTTTGAAAATTCAATCTCATTTTGTTTTGATTAGAATTATTTTTAATTCTATAGATCCTATTAAATAAAGGGATATGTGAAACATTTACCCTATAAACAATACCTGAACCTATTGCTTCAGAATGTAAGATGATTAAGTTAGTAGCAATAAATAGGTTCTAAAACTTTGAAGAGCATAAGCTATGCAAGCACATTATTGTGTGTTTAAAGGAATGGCTGGGTCGGATCTGAGCCAGCTGTGGTCCAGGACTTGGATCTAGGTGCAGCCTGAACTATCTTTCACTAGGTCATTACCTGTTGGCTATGATCTCTTTTGGTTGAAATGAAGATGGAAATAATTCCAGGTCTTAAGACTGGCTGAGATTTCAAGGACAAGATCCATATTTCAAAATGTGTTTATTCTTATCTGTTTTGGCAACAAAATATTGTTGGAAGACTACTGGGAATGAAGAGTTAATTCTTTGCTGTGCTATTAAAATATTTTCTTATTAATAACTAATCATATATTATATATGATTATATACTTATTTATAAATTATTAAATATAGTATAGCTTATGTTATAGATTATGTAATATAATAAAATGTGATAGTGTTACATAATGTTATATAAACTATGCAGGTTGGGTAATCTAATATTAATTAAATTTAAATCAATGTACTACAATATATACATAGTGTAGGGTGTAGTAGACACCATATAGTATACAGTATACACAGTAGCATATAATACACATCTGCATTACAAAACAAACATAACATTACATATAATTTTATACCAATAGCAAAATATGCAAATTGAGCAGATTTACTATACTTGACACCAGATGTATTGAGTATGTCACACAGTGATATGATATCTATCTGACTACAAATATACCACTGGAATATAAATTTTAAAGGTAGTCACAGAAAATATAGAAGCTTATGATTTCATGCTATGTGCTGACAAAATACAATGTACCTCAGTGCATTTCAAATATTTCCTTCCTCCTTCAAATTCAGGCTTGTAAAAATACTATAATGTTCACTATATATGTGTGTGTGTGTGTGTGTGTGTGTGTGTGTGTGTGTTATAAATTACTATAATAAAGCTGATGAATTTTCTATGAAACATTTTTTTAGCATAGAGGCAAGAGCTTGTGGAACATAGCACAATTTCAGTTTAGACAGACAGCATAAATCTGAAGCTGAGTTGAATTACACACTGGTCCTCGAACCTTCATTCAGGTATTAATTATCAAGGCAAGAATCCTAGTTATTACTTAGTGTCCTGGACTATAATTCCATATGTGCTGCTCTTCCTCAGTCGTGCTCTTCATAGAATCTTGGCTTTGTCCCGAAAGCTACGCTCAAGACTTAGAGTGTCTTTTTATATAAGAAACATACTCTGTCCTCATCTTACAAAGGCTTTATGTTCCTGACTATGATTCCAATACAGAGCAAAACTTCTGAACTATCAGTCATAAGACAAAAATAACTAAAGGAAATGCGAGCTTAGAGATACGGCCTACCTTCCAGCATCTATTAGCCCAGCACTTCTCAAATGCATTCCACTCCAAAAGGCACTCGGTCCCAATACAGATCATGTTTAATTTGCTTTCATGATTGTACTATTTTCCTTAGACACATTTTCAATTGCCCAGTTTCATAGAAATCTTGATGAATCAAACCAAACTTTGAGTGATTTTTTAAGCATTCTCAAATCTTGACAGTGTTAGCAAACTGTTTCCTGATTAAGACTTCATAATTGTGATAGAATGGCTTATTAGGTACCATTGAAGTGAGCTCCAAAATACTTACGTAAATACTGGCTTTGAGAACAAAAATAAAGTCTACTCATAACAAAATGAATTCAGGAAACGCCTCATATGCGATCTGCAAAAAACAAAAGCTGACAACTGACCAGAATCAAAGGGTAATAAGTACAGAAATAACAGTTTTACATGAAGTGCAGCACTTTAAGAATATTTTTAAAAATCAGCATTTAACAAAACTGTCTGTGAGAGATCATGTTAGAAGACGTCACTACAAATAAGTGAGCGGTTTTTTTCAGCTGTATGATGGCATTTTTTAATGTTAGGATTCCTCCATGGCAGGATCTATCCCTTTTTCTCTTGACATGGCATGGACCCTCACTGATAGCAGTGAGCGTGGCACGGAGCATGTACTCAATAAATACTTGTTCAACGAGTGAATGAAGGCCTCACTCAAAAGGTTGACTCTCCTTCATATATATTCTTTCTATCGTTTGTTAATAGGAACATGCTCACATGAGTGCCATGAAGGCACTCTGAGATACAAATTATAATTGCAATGATAAAAATAACAAAGAATAACTTGTGGCACACTTAACTATAACAATACCACAGACTATTACAAAAACATCGTCAGCACAGGTATTATACAAGGCATCAGCTGTCATCTTTTGATGAGGCAACTGAGAAAATTAATTCAGTTGTCCTAAGTCAGATTGCCTTTAAATAGAGCTTATTCCCTTAAAATCATCTAGAATTTCCATTCTAAGCACTAAAAATCCAATTAAAGTTAATTAAAATATTAAATAAATACATTTTAAAATTACATAATTTTTATACATTTCCAAAATAGTTTAATGCCTTTGTTTTCATAAAAACACTGGCTTTATTATGAAATATATGAGTTTGAGACATTGAGAGAACACAACTATGATCCATTCACAAGTGAGTGCGTGCATGTATGTGTGCACGTGTGTGTGGCAGAGGCAGAGTCTGCAGAAGTGAAAGACAATCTGGATTCACAGATTTAAATAGGTCATGTTCCAGTTCTCAATGTCAAATTTTGACAATTTGACAACTGAAAATTAAACTATAAACTTTCCCATGATGAGTAGCTATTTCTGTTTATGCAAACATGACTTCCTAAACTGAAGTTAAAGCTCTTTGAGGTTACTGGAATATTTTTGAAAAATTAAATGCCAGGGAAATAGTTACAATAATAAAATCTCAATGGACATGCATTTTAACAAGTTGCTGATCTTCAAGGGAAAAAGCCAGAAAATATAACTAACGAAGAATAGTTAATGTTGCTGCAATCAACTAGATCAAAGGTGGGAAGACAAACTATATTAAAAATTAGTTCTCCTTTTCCTCCAGATGAATAATTCTAACAACCCTTCAGAATAAATGAAAGACAGATAAGGAGTTCAAAAGCCGTATGATATCCAAGAGTGTAATACACCTTGAAGGCTAAATTCTATCTTCTGAAATAACTTTAAAAAAACTTAAACTAGAACATCATCTCATTAAATGACATAATATAAAAGTGAACATTAACTTGTACATGAAAAATGTTAAACATTTTCAGAAGAAATTAATGTTTATTGCTGTAGTCTTTGATATTTTTCTCATCTCTACTTAAATGCAGTTTAAATGTATTACTATAAATTGAAACAAGTCACCCCAGTAATTTCTTATAAAATTCTCCCACTCAAAGTTTATAAAAGATGTGACAATAACTTACAGCTATGTTAAAAAGAGATTCATCCTTGAATATTTTGAATCTTTAAACTTGGAAAGAAAAAACAATAAAGGGTCCTATGTGACTGCAAGAAAAACATCAAATCAGCATCAATAGCTGATTTTAAATGAGTGCATATATTCTAACATTATTTTTATAGAGTACTTGCTTTCCACACATATCACTGAACCACTTATGCAGTTTTCTTTTTCCATTTATCTGTGGCAGAATGCTTAATATTGCATTCCTACATGCTTGGGCATCATCTACTTATGCTTCCTGATTACTTAGCAATGAAAGTCAATTAAATGTCAAAAAAGAAAGTCTTGATAAACAATGAAGAAGTAAAATGATGCAGCATCACTGAGAAGGAAAAATGAGTATATGCTGTGTTAGTTTGCTCAGCTTCCTGTAACAAAATGTGAATTATGGCACAAATTCAATTTTTTTACAGATGTAAAAACTGTAAGTCCAAGTTCAAGGGATCAGTGTTGATGGGGCTAGGTTTTACCGAAACGTCTCTCCTTACTCACAAATAGTCACCTTCCCACGGTTTCTTTACTGGGTCATCACCAGCATTTTCTCCATGATATCTTGTTTATTCAAATTTTCTCTTTTTATAAAGATACTAGTTAGTTTGATTAGAGTGTCCCCCTCAGTGGTTTTAACTTAGTCACACCTTAAAGGGCCTGTTTCTAAATGTGGTTAAATTTTTAGGTGGTAGCATTTAAGGCTTTAACATATGGATTTGGGAAAGACATAATTTAACCCAAGACATATGTCAATTTACTGTAAATGTGGTGTTTCTTAAATTTAGATAAAACTTTCCATCTCTCCACCTTCCATGTAGTTAGACTCTGAGTCAATTAATTAATTGTTTTGATACTGTTATAGTGGCTTATTATTTGCAGAATCTAGCAATTTCTTTTTCAAGTTATTAAATTTGAATTATATAAGAGGTTACAATATATCCAGGGCCTTTAAAATATCCATAGGCAAACAGTAATTATGTTATTTCCAGATGGGAAACATAATTATAAGCTAATTTATTTTTTTGGTGCTGTATTGGGGATTGAACTCACGACCTCGCTGCTTGCCAGGCAGGACCTTATGCTGCTGAGCTAAATCCCCTGCCCATAAGCTAAATTTTTGATCACAAGTCTACTGTGTGATAGCACCTGGTAGTATTAGTCACTAGTAAAAAGATAAAACTCCATCTATTCACTCATTCATCCATTTACTTATTTTAGACTACTAAATTTAACCAAGAGACACTTACTGTGTCATCAGTTTTGATTCACAGAAAATTATAGCATAATTCCTAACTTCAAGTGGACTAGCAGACAGTGGAATCAGCTATAAAAGCAAAGACCTATTAGATCAGTGTTATCACACAGATATTTGACAGCAGCAATGAAGGCACAAAAAGCAAGTGGTCAGTAATATGTGCAAAGGTCAGGAAAGGATTTACAGAAGCTGTGAAAAAGGACTAAGGTACTCACAGAAATTCAGGAGAGAAGTACTATACAGCTTTCTGTCCTTGTGTTCTTGATCCATCACACACTTTGTGACAGCCTTCCCCAGCTGTCTACAAATAATTCAATACAATGCCATCTCTTAGCAACTTTACCTTTATCTGGATGCACAGTCTTACACCACACTTCATTTTCCTTTCCATTTGCTTTCATGCTATGTGATTTATTGATATGGTCTTCTTCTTGCAAACTCTTTGCTTTCTGCTCTGGTAGCTAAAAGATTAATAGCAAAGCAGCATCCAGAAATTTATCACCACTTGTTGCCTCACATAAATTATTTCAAATGTTCTTATTTAACTGTTGATTCTTTATAAATGTGTTTATCTTTGCAGTTGCTGGAACAAAATACCCAACACTCATAACTTAAAGAAATAGAGGTTCATTTTGGCTCACAGTTTTCAGAGAATTCAGTCCACGTTCAGATGGCTTCAAGACAGAAGCAGCATGGTAGAAGTGCATGGCCGAGAAAAGCATCTCACATCATGTCAGTCAGGAATCAGAGACAGAGGAGAGGAGCGAGGGACAAGAACATACTCAGATGATGGCTTAGAGCCTCCAACAAGCCACTGCCCCTTACAGTATATTATTTCATCTGTGGATGACTCTATTCACCAGAATAATAGGCCAATAATAAAATTACCTCCCAAAAGCCCTACCTCTGAACACATGAGAATTCTGTAGGCTATTTTAGATCTAAACCATAACACGGTGGTACCTCAATTAATGAATGTAATTCTTTTCATGCTTTTGGTCACTGTATTCTGTTCCTGGACCCAAAGACTCATGTACATTTTATTATTCAAAATGCATTTAGTCCATCTATAAGAAGTATCAGAACTTTAAAAGTCCCAGCATTGCTGAATATCCAAGCCCAATAGGAGCTATGAGCACCTATAAGAACCAAACAGAAACTTATATATTTCCAAAATACAATGACAATGAATAAACATTCCCTTCTCAAAATACAGAAATCGACGGACATGAAGGAATGAGACCAAAGCAGGACTGAAACTCAGTAGGGCAAACATTAAATTATATAGCAACCAGGGAAATTTATGGTGAGATTGACCATCATGTTGCTTAGGTAACCTCACACTGTGACTGTCTCATGCAGTCTACATGGTCTCTCTCTTGGGCTGGATTAACTCACTGCCCATGCTTTTCTGCAGCAGGTATTCCTGGTATCTTCAGCCTCTTAAAGTTTCTACTATCTTTGGCTTTACCATCATGGCCCTTTCATGGGCTCCTAGCAGGGGCTGCAAAGTAGTACCCTTTTACGGGCTCCTAGCAGGGGATGCAAAGCTGTCATATCTTTTGGCTTGGCCTCCCAGAACTTCTGAAATCTTGGATGAAGTCTCTATAACCCATCATTCCTCATTATGCATGGCTGAAAAACCAGAACCATGTGGATGACATCACAGTCTGCCACCAGTCTGAGAAGAAGAATGGCCCCTTTGGATCAAGGCTGCAGTAGCCCCTGAGTGGCAATATGGCTTCCAAATGAATGGAATTTCCTTGGGATCTATCAAAAAAATTTTTTAAATATCTTTGAACCTGTTAAAGGTGGGGTCTGGACAATTCCTAAGAATTTTCAAGCCATTTTTCTATTGCCCTGATCCATAGTATTCGGTTTCTTTTAATACTAATGTTTTGGCAACTACACTCCCCCTGTACCCCAATTCTACAGGTGTTTCTTTTCTGGTCAAACTTCAACCGTAAGTCAGTCATATCTTTCAGCTAAGTTTGCTCCTAATTTTTATTATAAATCCAGCTAACAGTAGCCAGAAGTACTCAAGTTACAGCTTGAATGTTGGGCTGCCTTGAAATTCTTTCTGGTAGAACAATTAGTGCACCACTCTTAAACTATTTCCAGCAGTTTCAGGACATGGGCATAGCATGAACAAACATTTTACAGAGTGTAATACATATGGTATCTAGTCCAATTGCTCATAGATCTCTTATTCCAACTGAAATATCCGGGCTTGGTCTTTACTCTATGTATTCCCCACAGCATTCTGGTTTTCTGAGTTTTGACAAGAATTATCCAATGGGCTATGCTTTGAGCATTCTACAGTTTCTCTAGCCTGTATCTCCAAGTCTTTCAATACACTTTTGAAAAACAGTTTTAAAACCTTATAAACCACATAGTCAGGTTAGTCAGGTGAAATCAGAGCAATGACTCCAGTTATCTCAGTACCAATTTTTTGTATTACTTACTTTCCCATCACCCACACAAAATACCCAACTCCTACAAGTTGAAGGAGTAGAAGTTTATTTTTGATCATGATTTTCAGAGGATTCCATGTTCAGCTAGCTCTAAGACAGAATTAATATAATAGAGGGAATGATGGGAAATCTGCTCACCTCATGGCAGCTAGGAAGTGGTAAGAAAGGAAAAGAAGCAGCAATATGAATATATCTTTCTAGGTCATGCTCCAGTGATCAGACTTCATGAAGGCTCTGTAACCTGAACAGTCCATTGATTCATCAATGGATTAATCTACTGATGAGGATAACACCCCTATCATTCAATCACCTTCCCAATGAGCCACCTCTGAATGTATGAGTCTTAGAGGAGACATTTGAGATCTAAACCACAAATATATGCGTTATTTACATGGTATTTGGCCTTCACAAAAAATTGATGTAGTGAATTGAATCAATCTTTGGGACAAAAGGTCCTAGCTCAGAGTGACAATATCACCTATTTCCAATCTTCTGAGTTTAAACATATAATTTAAGCTTCTTGAGTCTCAGTTTCCTCATTTGTAATAAAATATTCATCATAAATTATCTTTGGTTGAGCTTTGACCAAATAAAAGCATACACAACAAAAGAAGAGACTCTGAATAGTAGATGTACTGTCAACTTTTTCTTGACTTCACTTTTACAGTTCATAACTCACTGTATTCCTTTACACAGAGTCCTAAATAGCCTGTTTTACATATCACTCCCTTCTAAACCAGCATCTTTTGTCCCCTCCAAACTTCCCTTTCTAGAAAAGAAATGGTTGCCTCATTGCTTCTCTTCTGAAAACCCACAAGGAGTACACATTCCTGATCTATTTAGATGTAAAACTTCCTTTTCTAATTGCTTTCATTTCTTTCAATATATTAATTTGTATTCACAGCTCCAATCATGAAAACGCACCACTTATTCTATTTGCATTCCTTTAACTTCAAGTACTAGGTCTCAGCAATCAATGTGTCTATGAATAGTAACTATCTAATAAAGATGAAGGAAACATACCCCTTCCCTTGTCAGGAAAATACCAGTCTGTCCTAACCATAACTCATTAAGAAAAATGCTCCATGGTATTACTCCATTCACACATGGCACTACTGAATTCTTACAGAGAGAACAGAGGTTCTCAGCCATGGTTGTATATAAGAATTACCTAAGAATTTTTTTAAAAGTCTGATTTTTTTAAAAGATCTTAAACTGAAGTCTAAGATTTAGTTTAAATGCCAACTAATGGTGCTAGAGGATGAGTTCCATGTGCATGTTTAGAGTGCAACAGGTGATACTAACATGCAATCAGGAATGAGAATCTTTGGGCGGCAATTGGTTACATATGATTGTGTTTGAAATGCATTCACTTAAGTGTATTGTTTCTTCTTCATTAATTACATTCTTGAAAGTCAACATCTGTTCAGTTTTTATTAGGTAATAGATGCGTGACCTTAGGGAAGTCATTCAACCTTCATAACCACAGTGTAATAATCCTCAGAATTTAGAGTCTTTCTCCTCTCAAAGCACTGATAAGAACTAAATGATGGACATAAATGAAATCCACAATAGTCAATAGCTATTTAAGAATCATCTACTAAAAATGAATATCTTGCATCTGAAATCATTCTCCCAAAGGCCTCTTCCTTAAAGAAAGGAATAGAAAAATGTGTGTAGATTAGAAAACAGAAGGAGAATCTTTGCTGGAAATATTGTTAGGTTTTTGGCACAATAAAAAGGCAAAAAAGAAAAAGTGAAGTAAGTGAAGAGGAATGCACAGCTCACTGGGTTCCTCTGGTTGGAGACAAAGGGGTCTGAGGTTTATATGGACTCTGGCCAGAGATGGAGTTTGAGGGGCAGGCATATATTACACATTAGGAGCTGACTGGGGTCTTCCACAGGTGAGAAAGGAAAGAGGAAGTGGTAATTAAGTGTGAGGGGAGGAGAAGGAGAAAGTCCTCATCAGGAAAATAAGCTGTTGTTCCTTTGTTTTGACCTTCCAACATGTTGGACCACTACCATAATATTCAGCAATTTATACTTGGGCAGAAACCTTTCAAATGTAAGCTATTATCTTTGTCAAAGAAGGCAAAGCCATATTGTTTCTTTACTCTAGCAATGTAATGACATGTTAGCAGATGATGTTAATATGCAGAAATATGCTGACAACAATCTACCATTGACATTATTCTTATTCTTAACACAAGAATAGATAATGTATTAGAGCAAGTAGGGCCTGAATTAATGCAAATTATTGTAAAATAAATGTACAGCTGTAACAAAATTCTTTCCCTGTGATTGAAGATGCACAAAATAATAAAAGTGGAAATATTTAAATTCAAAATTAGGGCTCTCTAGAATCCTAGGACCATTAAATATGGAGCCATTTCTAACTGCCTGAAATTTTGTAAACAGGGACCATCTAGAAGGAAGATAACTTTTAAAGTGCAATAATATTCAAAGTCATCTAAAATCAAAAGACTGTAAAGGTCTCAGGTTTACTAAATCAGTGACACAAGGGTCTCAGCTATATCAAAAGAAAAGAAACAAAAACTGTGTAACTCAATTTAAGATTGGATCTAATCATCCATTTCCTTAATTTCCTGGCAACATCCCAGCAAGTAGTCTTTGTTTACTTGCATTTACTCAGTGACAAACTTACATATTAATTATGTGGACTTAAAGCATTTCTTATAAATCTCATTAACTTATAGTAGGAGAGTCTAGAGTATTTTCCAGTGTCCTTCCAGGACGTGACAGAACAAATTAGTACTTGTTTCACATGACATATTATTTAATACCTAGTGACAACTTCTAAATTCTCCAAGAATCTTCTCTAAGTAACTATAGTTTTCTGCCTTCTCGGACACTGTTTCCAGTTTAAATCTGGCTTTTGAGGCTAGTACCTAGTGGCACTCTGCTGCATTTCTCTCATAGAGATTCGGGCTACAACAGGTGAATTTTGTCAGGACTCACTCAGACTAGATAAAGAAATGGTATGGGAGATCAAAGAGTCTGTTTGAACATTTGTATTAAATCCTAGTGTCTCAGTTACTGAATATTATATTCAGATCCAATATTCCATCTGATAAAAATTTTGTCATGCATTTTTGATGTCTTGACTCCAATTTTATTAAATCATTGTATACTCATGAAAATGCCAATGTGTTTTGTTGATTTTTTCCTTTAAGTAAATAATTTAAATTTCCATATAAAATTACTATACCAAGATCTATGAAAATGATGCATGTCACAACTCACACTTTTATGTGTAGCTTCTTAAATATGTAGTTGATTCCTAACATCTTGATATATTTCATGTGAGCAATATGGTAGCATAAGGCCCCAAATATGCTATCTATGTACAGAGGAGAGTATTTCTAAAAAAAAAGTCTCATTTATGAAATAGTTTCCTTAAAAAATCATCAACTACAGAATATCAGTTAAACTTTCTCAAAAAGCTTTAATTTTATAATCTTTAATACACTAGAACAATTCAACTTCAGATAAAGTAATATTAAAAAGGTTCCTTAATAAAAACCCATTGCTTGTGAGGCAGCACAGAAAACATGGAAACCTGAGGAATCAGCACCAGGGAAAAATAATATATACCATTCTTCTCAGACCAGAATGCGGCATTTTCAAATGGAAGCCAAGTAAGTATTGAGATTAAAATACAAGGTTTGTCTTCAGTTCTTAAAAACACTCTAACAGCCTTTTTATAATTTTTAAAGAGGCAATCTAAGAGTTTCATAAATTACTTCCATGGTGTCCACCACAAGTGCTGCACAAGAGACTGGCTTTCACATAGAAACCCTGACGACTGGGCAGTGCACTTCTGTTCCAATTAGTATCATGCCACCATTCTGAGAAAGGTAATTATGCCCATTACCTCATTGCACTAAGCTTTTCTTTTTCCCTTGAGACTGTCTGTGTGTAGATTTCCTTCATACACTTAGCCTAGGTATGATAGAAAAATGTGGTGAATATTTAACTTTTTTAAAATAGGTTACAATAAAACACATATTGCCATCAATCCTCCTCCAAATACATCTCTTTGCTTCAAATACATCTGTGCTATCATTCTTTCCACTTTCTAAAGCAGTTATGGAAGTCCTTTTTGATGAATGATTGTAGGTGTGGGATTGTCTTGAATTAAAGTCCTGAATTAATTCAAAATGCTTATCTTTCATGGTCATTTTGACTTTGTGGAAGAGTTAGAAGTTGTACAGCACCAGATTTGGTGAATAAGGAGGATAAGGTTAGGCAACATTTTTAGAAGCTTCCTTTCTGTTGTATGGCACATGGCAGCATCATTCACTATATTTTTTTTATAACATCTCATACAGACACTAGCAAATAAAAGGGGGCAATTCCAGGTATGCCTCAGAAAGTGGTAAGAATGATGAGATGTGTTAAATCCAAGGGGTCCTTTGAGGCAGATGAATGTGATTTTTACTGTAATACCTTTTAAATATAATATTCACTGTATATTTTGGACAGTGCTTGTAGTTTTAAGTGGTCTGCATACTATCATTTTACCAAGTTGCCTTTGAAGCATCTGTGATGTATAATAGTATTTGTCTTGGTTACTTTTCTCTCATTGTTGAGACAAAAAACCTGATGCCCAAAATGAAGCAAGGACAGTTTTATTTAGCTTACAGTTCTTGGAGGTTCCAGTCCATACTCAGCTGGCCGCAAGGCAGGGGCAGCCAATCATGCCAGCCTCAAACAGCAAGAGTGAAAGGGCAAAAAAGAAAAAAAAAAACACAATTTCTTCCCTCCCTTATACTGAATGCTGGCTCCACCCCTGGGTGGGTGCAGCACTCAGGCCACCATTCCCAGTGCTAGACAATGAACCAATCAGGAATGCTCATTTCAACTGCCTCCATGATTGCATGAGGTTTGGGGAACACAGCCATAACAGTATTATACCTCCTAGTTCTCTGGACAGCAAAGGTAAGGTGTGTAAATGATAATACACAC
>PVJX010022223.1:12717-30949 GCA_004027295.1 Dolichotis patagonum | reverse complement strand
TATATATATATATATATATATATATATATATATATATATAAATACTGGGGATTCAACTTGTAACCTTGGGCTTATCAGGAAGGTGCTTATACCACTGAGCCAAATCCCCAGCTACAGAAAGACAGATTTGTATAAACTGTATATATCTGTGTGCATGCATGTGTGTGTGATAATGCCCTGGTTCACAAATGCTCTGTTTGCAAACAATTCAGTTTATGAATAGAAACTTTCTGAAAACTTGTGCTTCCATTTGTGAATACCACATTTGGTGGTAAAGGCGATTGTGACCATCTTGTCCAGAACTGTGGAACAAATTAAGATCGTGAACTAAGACATGCATTGTGTGTGTGTGTCTCCAAATTGTTCATGCAGATAGATAGATTATCATATATCTATATATAGATTTATGCGGTAGCTTACAATGGCTGCCTGAGGAGTCAGGTGTGGAAGAGCATAAGGGCTGTCTGTTCTCTGGAGTTTCAAAGGATCCAGTCAAAATTCAGTGCACTGGAAGGCTCAAGGGTCTGCAGTGCTAGGCTTAGGAGTCTGCACTGGAAGCAAGGAGAGAATATGTCCGACAGGAAGACAAAGACTGGATCCTAAGAAGAAACAGAAGTGAGCCTTCTTTGTTTCCCTTCTTATTCCATTCATCATCCAAGCCTGTGGATTGGTGGCCCTGACAGCCAGGGTAGGTCTCCTGTCTTCCGTAAATCCATTCAGCCACAGTCAGAAGTAAACTAATGCAAGCATTTGGGGGTTTCTTACACAGGTTGCACAACATTTAACTATCACATAGTTTAAACCCACTTTCAAAGGCCAACAAGCTCATAGCTCACCTGAAGCCAGCTTCCACACAAAGTGCTCTGACTCAAAATGGACAGAGGCTCACTGGAAATGAACACACAGCCTATGTGTGCATGTGGACTTGGAGCTAATCATGGAGGACCAGGGATGGTGATTTTTTTTCTTTTTTATCAGGTGTTGAAATGAGGACCTTGTGCTTGCCAGGCAAGTGTGCATTACTGAGCTGTATCCCAGAACACAAAGAATGATTTAGAAAAAAAGCACATGGAACAAGAAAAGTTAATGTTAAAATTTATTAACTTAGGGTATTATTTTTAGTATTTGAATGGCACTGATGAACACAGATTATTTTTCTTTCAGTTAGCAGAGTGCTCACTCTTCAGGGACTGTGTCTGAGGTGTAAGTAATGGAAGCTTGAAGGGAGTTGAAAAACTGGTGACTTCCTTGTCTCACCTCTTTGACATTAGAGTAACAATTAGGAGCTTTAACACAAACTCCAAGGATATGTTATTTTATTTCTTTTATTGCATTCCAGTTTTTAAAGTGATATACACACATTTGAGAAAGATAACAAGAACTTGTAATTACAAGAATTCTAATGTAAATGAAGCAAGCCAATGAGGGAAGCCTTCTCCCCAACCTTCAGATAATAAAGCCACTTACATTTACTCACATTTTCCTTTACAGTAATGTGAGACCAGTTGGAATCTTAAAACCTCTGTTCACAGTTACTCTACTGCAGTGAATGAGGAGCTGAGAGAAAACACTGCCAACCACAGAGGCAGTGGTGGCCCAGAGAGATTGCTGTGAGGTTGAACAGGAAGGTTGGGCTGGAGCAGAAGCTCATTCCTGCTACATGGGGAAAGAGCAAAGCCTGAGCACCTGGGCAGGAGCCTGCTGCCAAAGTTGGAATGGTAGAAAGTAAGCCACATCACTGGCCATGGTTTAGTGTGGCCATTGTCAACCCGGCCTTCCCTGAATTCTGACCTGGCAGCAGCAGACAGGCCAGTTTCTCACACAGCTGAGAAACTAGCTGAGTCCCAGAGGCAGCTCCAGCCTGCAGGTGGTAATAATCAGGAGTCACTCAGTGCTGAGTTCAGTCTGAGGGGTGAGGTGATTCAGGAGCAGTGGGCAGCTCTATGCTCCTCAGGAGTGTAAGGGAATCTGAATTTGCACAAACCTGGGCTTCTTGGGATTGCTGGTGTGTTAGGGTCTACTGTGAGTATAATTTGGATATTTGTTAAAATGGACTTGTCTTTTGTTGCAAGAGTGTAGTGAAAACCTGATATCATGCAGCATATTTTCCTAACTACTTTTAGAGCAGTACTCAGAAGAATGAATGTAATATTTATGATTGTGAGCTCTCTTTTCTGGAAAGACTCTTATTACACACAGTAAAATGCATACTACTGTGTTCAGTTCTTTGTATTTTGACAAATGAGGATGCTCTGGTAACACCGCCCCAAGCAAGATGCAGTTATAACACCTTCTGTGTTCTGCTGCCTTTCAGTGAATAACCTCTGCATAAATCGTGTTAAATTTATAGTTTGGTACTTAATATATATTTTGGTATGTTTTATAATGACCTTTTAAAATCATATTCCAATATTAGACTTCTGACATAGAAATATTGTTTAACTTTACATGCATGATGGTGTCATATCTGCCCAAAAGTTATTTACTAACTTTATTTGCCATCTGCATGCTTTGGATTTCCTGTCTTGTGTTAGTGCATGGGCAAGAATCTCCCAGCAGTGTTTAATGGAAGGGACGTGGCTGGACCACCTGACTTGCTCTCTGTCTTGATGAGCAGCACTCAGTCTTCACCATTAAGAATGTCGGCTGTAGGTGTTTCAGAGCTGCCCTTCATCATATTGAGAGTATTTGCTTTTACTTCAAGCAGTTAAGAATTTTTGTCAGAAAGTTTAATTTTGCCATCTATTCAAATGTTTATTTACATTTTATTCCATGAAAATGGTGAATGACATTGTTTTTCAAATTGGTGCATTTATGGGACAAGTCCTATCTAGTCACTAGGTTTTAATTTTTATATTATATTCTTAATTTGATTTGTCGTGGATGTGTTGTATTTCCTCATCTATGTTTACAGGTTGTATTGCTCTGTAGCTTTCCTTACTGATAAAGTGGTTGATTTTGGTAAACCCAAGCTGTATATAATAAAGTGGGCGGGAGGCTCTCCTGTCGTATTTTCTGAAGCAGTCTGTCTAGGATTAGCGCTATTTTTCTCAAAGTTTTCAAATTGATAAATTTGATGGATTTTACCCTGAAATCTCTGGATTGTAATTTTCTATGTTGAAATGTTTTAATTAATTATACTTGTAAATTTTTATGCACACTGATACAGTATGTTTGGGTTATCAGCTTCCTTGTGAGTAATTTTAATTTTGTCTTTCAAAAATGTTCTCTTTACCTGCTATTGACTTTATTTGTGTAACTGTGCTTTCCTATTGGGGTTTCATTTTGCATTTCTCTAATCAATAATCATGTGAAGAACATTTTTACATATTCATTATCCATTTGCATATATGCCTTTTTATGTGTACATTGACTTTTTGCTAACTTTTCATGTTTTCCTCTGTGTATTTAGGGATGCTCAGAAACTCAATACACATATTATGGAATTAGTTATATTCTTCTCTGCACTTGAACCATTGCCATCACTAGTATTATATCTTTTTACATTCCTTTGCTTGGCATGGTGGTGCCACTGTCATCACTAGTATTATCTCTTTTTACATTCCTTTGCTTGGCATGGTAGTGCATGTCTATAACCCCAGCACTCGTGAGGCTAAGGCAGGAGGACCACTGAGAGTTCAACACAAGCATGGGCTACAGAGTGAGCTCAAGGGCAGCCTGATCTGTGTAGTCAAACCCTGTCTCAAAAGACTAAAAAGAAAACAAAAGAAAAAGAAATGAAAAGAAAAGTGCTAGATAACACTCTTTTCAGCTTTTAGATTTAGGAATGTCTTTATCAAGGACTTGCGCACTTGTCCTTCAAATTTTATCAACCAGCAAAATAGGACCCCATTTCCACAGGTCTACAACTGGGTCATGGTCTAACTTAGGAGCTTACCTTAAGTTACTGATGTAGGCACCTACCTTAAGTTGGAGCTAATTCTAATGAGGCAGTCTCTAATTTAGATGCCAAACTTATTTTAGAGGCAAAACCCTGCATGTGTCCTCCTTCTATTGTCCTTTACAGCTGGCTCCAATGAAACTTCTAAGAAATGATAAAGGAAACCCATTGGAAGTGTAAGAGATGGACTTAGAGCAGGGGTCTTCCAAGACTAAGCCAGGAGTATTCTGTGTGGCCTGAAAATCATGCTTCCTGAAGTAAGAGGGCCACAGCCCAGGAACCTGTAGTCAGCTAGCATCAGAGTCAACACAGAGCTGAAGCTTCTTCTTACCCAGGACTCTGAGGGGAAGTCCCAGGGCTCCATGGCTGGGACATGTGTAAGATACCACCTGCTCCATTTTATGTCTGTTGCTGGTTTGTAATCAACAGCACCTACTTCACCCTCAGAAGTCCCCCAAATTTGAATGATGAATTATATCCTCACTCTCAACTATGAATTTGTACATCTCCGAATTTTCATTCTTTCCTGGTGGCAGCACTTCGAAAAAGAGCTGGTGACATTATAACAAGAAGAAAAATTTTGACTGGATCACACTGGTGCCTGCAATGTACATGTATTTTTTTTGCCTGCATCACAAAATGTTCCTACATAGAAACAGACATACACTTAATACCTTGGGTGGACAGTCTACAGAATAAGTGAATGAATGAGTGAGTGGGAAATAGGTATGTAACAAATGGATATGTTCAACTAGCATAGCAGAGAATTTCTAATTTATGTTTGCAACTCAGTACGTGAGGTTCACAGGCTTTATTATTGGGAAATCCAGAGCTTCCCCCATAAGGCATTTCCTACCTCAGCCATTTCCAACTGTGAAAGGATTGTAGCCTAAGAAGTCGGGTTGTTTCCACACATCACCTAGGGTGTGGACACTTCATTCCCACTGTGCTTTTGACTTTCACCCTCTTGCCAGCCTGCATCTGCAGTGTGAGCTCATACTCACAAGGGCCAGCAGCATCCCTAAACAAGCCTCCCTCCCTGTCCTGCCTGAAGAGTCCTCAGGGGATTTTGCTTCTGCTGCTTATGGTTTCAGAATTTTTTTCCTTTCCCAACCCTCACATGGTGTTCAGATTTGGTATTTTCTGGAAAACTGGAGATCTTTACCAGCCTCACAAAAACCCTTCCTTTACAGAAGGCCTATTTCAATCAAAGATGGAAGGTATGTTTTGCTAATAGAAAAAACACAATCAGACACCCAGAAAGGATGTGGAGTTCATTATGTAGCCATACCAGGTCACTCCACGGGCCACATATTTCCCATCCTTGGGTCCATAGCCACATTTATTGAGCATTTCCCAAATACCATTACTTGAGTTACCCTTGCTTCTACCGACTATTCTGATAAGTGGGTTCATCTTCTGCACCCGCTGGAAGGCAACACTGCACCAGCTACACATCCCTGCCCCATGGGAAGGAAGGGCTGCTCAGAGACTGGAGAGGGGGTGACATTGAGTATTTGTAGGGACAGGAAGTGTCTGTGTGAGGCTGTGGCTTCACTGCTGGCACAGAGATACATGACCGAGTCTCCCAGCTGCACAGACAGAATCTTCAAAATGAAGTGTGATTTGAGTATCTCAGCTGAGAATCGATTCTTAAAAAAGTCTGCCTCTTCCATGGGACACTTGTCAATAAGGAAAACTATAAACTCAATTCCTTTTTCTACAGTCTGTTGGTATGAATAGATGTACTGGTGGCCAGAAATGGGGTCACACCTCAGAGTCACAGGCTGCCCCACTTCAGTGATCTTGTGGCTGGGAATTTGCTTGACCCCTGGTGCCATGTGTCCTGTGGAGACAGATAACAAAAAAGGATTTCAAGAAACCCTAAGGAAGGCAGAATGGGCAACTCTAAGTACTCCCAGGTCTCACCTGCTCCCAGGAGACCAAAGATCACCCAGCAGGGGAGGATACTGTCCATGGTATGGTCTCACAGGTCTGATGTCTGTCCAGTCGGGACTCTGGTTGTTAGCAGTGCACAGGAAGAGATCTGCTGATGTCACAGCCTGTGCTTCACTCAGACTCTGTGGTGCACCATGAAAACAGGAACCTGCACGTCATCAGGGACAGGAGAGGCCCCACGGCTGGATCCAGTATATCGCGCAGTGTTCAGCTTATGTTAAATAGTGCCACTGACAGGGGCTCTCTAATTTCATAGGGCTCAGGACAGCAAGCCAGTGTGTAAGACTAGAATGGAACAGTAGGATGCACTCTCTTCTCTGACACCCAGTTCAAAATCTCCTTTAAGAAGCTTTCAGGGCTTGATTATTCAGACTTTGAAAAATACAGAGATAAAAGTGGGTAAATGAACCCACAGAACTCAGTGAGCACAGAAAATCCAGTGAAGATCTAAGGCCCCAAATCATCAGGGACATTTCAGAGCATGGAAGGGCACATAGACAGAGATTGAGCTCACCACTGAATGGATGGAAGCAGACAGAGCCACATTCTTAGCATCCCCAGGTTCAGAGTGGGCATCTGTACAGAGGTGGCACTTTGATCAAGCCTACAGCTCAGGGTCTAGGTTTAGACAGACAGAAAGAGAGGGAGGGAGGGAGGGAGGGAGGGGGAGAGAGAGAGAGAGAGAGAGAGAGAGAGAGAGAGAGAGATTAGGCAACAGCAAAGCCAGAATAGTCGGAAAAATGAACTGAACATGGTCAGGGCACAAACCCTTCCCACACACCTTGTTTTCATACTAACTGTACTTATGTTCTAACCAGACTCTGATTTTCCACCATCATCCACCCAGCCACAATTGCTTTGCTGTGCACTCCCCATGCAGGAGCAGAGAATCTTTCTTCTTGAGCACACTGAGTCCCATGGCACCCTCACCTTCCCCAGAGAATACATGTGTTTACCTCCACTTGTCCAGGTCCCATCCAGTAAATTCAAGCCACCATTCTGATCCAGTGTGGATCTGAATGGCAGGCAGGCTGGCATTCTTTTTAGCCCTGCTCTCCTGGCTAGTTCCCAAACCACCACCATCACCACCACACACACACACACACACACACACACACACACACACACACACACAAACACACACACACGGTTCCTAAAACAATATGAAGCCACAGGGCTCTCAAGTGGTCAATGACCTACAGTCTCCTGGAATCCCACCCTTTTGGGCCATGTGCTCATGATCCACTGAGCCTAGAAAAGAATCCTGAACCCCTCATCCCCTCACACACACACACCCATTCCTCTGCATTGCCCAACTGGGCAAGTTATGTTTGATTTTTCAAATCCATGTTTGGAATTTGAAAGTCTTAGAGAAAAAAATACACATTACATATTAAAAGAAACAAATTCTATACTATTGAATTTACTATGCTAAATTCACATTAAACCAGAGTAACACAGGTCATAAAAATAAACAATGGGGCATCTGCAAGATGGTCCATCCTGGAAACACTGCATTCCATAGCTCCTCTCAACTAGACAAATATCTTTTCATATTTTGCATTTATTTAATATTAGATAGTTTTAGATAGTGAGCTTAAAAAACATTGTTTCTAGATTTTACATGTTTATGTCCAGATTTTCTTATCTGGGCATAAAGAATGTGGTTTGGGTTCAATTTATCTGTCCCCCAAATATCTCATGTGTTCAGAGGCGGGGCACGGATAAAACAACCTAGTTAAATCAGCCTGCAAAGTGTGTTCTTGTCTCTGGCTTCTCTCTTTTTTCTCTGTTTCCTGGATTCCATGGGGCAAGCAGTTTTCCCCTGTGAATACTTTCTACCATATATTTTTTGCTGTGGAACCAGCCAATTTTTGACTGAAACTACTGCAAATTGTGATCCAAATAAAGTTTTCCTCATTTAAGTTGTGCATGTCATTCATAAAGTCTTCTAACTGCCAAGAATGTCAAGACCTTGTTGTTGAGCATAATTATGTTTGTCAGTTTTTAAGCTAGTTTCTTGGGGGCCTTGCTAATGTCTCTTCCTCCATTAAGTCCATAAATGTGGGGTTGTGGAAAAGCATAGCTGTGCTGAGGAATTTCATTGTGACAGGACCACAAGCTTAGATGAATATGGCTGTGAAATTTCGTTACTCTATATCCTAGCCTTAGACACAATTAGGAGACTTTTCAGCCTTGTTAATCAACCATGGCTATGAAAATATAATTTCTCATTTTATTGGAATTGTGCTATGGATGGGAAGATGGGATGAATATTAATGATGTTGCATTACATTTCAGGAGAGAGGAACCCGTTACAAGAGGAAAACAGTGATGAATATTATTGCAGGACTCTATATAAGTAAGTATTAACTTCTGTCCATTATATACCTGACCTTTCCTATGAACGTGTAGTCAATAGAGCAATACCGTGCAGAGCTGGGAATGACATATTAAACCTGAGGAGAAAGGCAGCTGGGAGGCAGACCAGCAGTGTGCTGGGAGTGGGGAAAGGGAGATCCTTCCATGCCTGGAAAGGGCAAATGCAGAGAGACAGATGCAAAGCTTGCTAAGTTCTAGGAGATACTGGGAAGGGCTGTGTAGGCACAGAAGGTATGTGAATCTGGGTGGTCAGTGGAAGAATGATACCCTTGGAAAGAAGAATGAATCTTGGGAAACTTGGCAAGTCTTTGTCTATATATGGTTTGGTTGAACTTGCCTTCTCCTGTGTTTTGGAGAGCTCCTGACTGTTACTTAAAGAGAACACTGCAGCCAGAAGTCAACAAAGAGGATTCCATAATCAACACCAGGGTTCTCACCTCAGGCACTGGTTATCTGGTGGTGTCATCTACTGAGACTGGCTGCTACATCATGTCAATGTCTACATGGCTTTGTTCTACAGCTTTGGAGTATTGAGGGTTTCGGAAGGAGAAGAGAGCCTGTGTTGCATAGAACACCACCTCAGGCCACCTTGCAACTCTCTGTTTTGAACCACCTCTTCTCAGTTCTCTCTTCTCGATATTTCTCAAATCTCATTTCACTCCCCTGTAAATATAAAATTACAACTTCTGTGATGTTACTACCCACACTACGCTATCATTGTACAATTTATCTTAAAATTTTCTGTCTGTAGAAGAAAGGCTCTTACAATACAAACTCCTCTTTTGGTACCACCTGTGTTACACCGTCATGCAAAGTGCTTTTAGAGAGAACTTACTGAAGTCAAACATGGCCTACTCAGGCTTAATTTTCCTTCTCCTGGTAGAAAAAGTTGCACTTTCTAGAGAATTAAACCATTTTCCTTTCCTCTTATAACTTCACACTCTGGGATTCTTTCTTTCTTTCTTTCTTTCTTTCTTCTTTCTTTCTTTCTTTCTTTCTTTTTTCTTTCATCTTTCTTTATCTCTTTCCTTCATTCCCTATGTCTATTTCTGTCTCTCTGTCTCTGTATGTGGCTGTCTCTGTTTTTCTATGTTTGTCTTTGTCTCTCTTTCTTTCTCTCTCTCTTTCTGTGTGTCTCTCCATCTCTATCTCTCTGTCTCTGTCTCTCTGTCTCTCTCTCAGTCTCTCTCTCTCTGTCTCTCTCTCTGTCTCTGTCTCTCTCTCTCTCTCTCTGTCTCTCTTACTATTTGAACCCAGTGCATTCATACTGAGCCATGGACCTACCCCTGTTATATTTTAAAACACTGTGAGTCGTCCAGGCTGGGTTTCACTTTGCAATCTTGTTGCCTCTGCAGTCTAGCGAGCTGGAATTACAGACGTGCAACACCACACCTGGCTGGTTCCTAGGTTTTCAACACTCTGCCAGATTTGAGGTTGCTCCATGTTGGCAGAAGTTTTGTGCACAGAATGCTGGATACTCTGCTGAGCTGCGCCCCTGCTGGCACAGAGATACACAGCTGAGTCCCCCACCTCCAAGGTACTTATGTTCAGCTCAGAGAGAGTCATGAAACTGAGCTGAGTATCAATTGGAGATGTTTCCTTTTGCTCTCTGCAATTGTAATATTCAAAGTAGAACTGAGGGCTCTGAGCCATAGGCCATTGGTACCAGGACTCCCTGGTTTCTAGGCATAGGGAAGCATCTTAGTGTTACTTGCTGTCTTTGTTTGATCCTGTGTCTTGGGGTCTGGCTGATACTGGATTCTACTGGGCCTGTGAGAAAAGCACATAAAGAATGAACCCAGAAGTTTGCCTGAGGTGCAGTCTCAGTGGGGATTGGAAGACTCGAAAGATAGCAAGCCTAGAATGGGTATACAGTCCTTGTTTACAGGAGTTACCTGATCCCAGGAGACATATGGCCATATAGCAGAGAAACCTGGAGCTCATAGCTCGATCAGACAGGAGTGAACCACTCTCATGCTTCTCAGGGCTCTGGTCCTCTGAACAGCAGCTCTTTCATGGGGTGTTAGGATGTGATGTCACATTTCCGATGTCATGGTCACTACAGATGCCAATAGAACCTAATTTTCTTACCGTGTCTCTGGGCTCAGCTAATCCAAAACCCCAGTTAGGTCTTTTCTTCACAGAACAACACAATTGAGAGAGCTACACTGGGGGGCTCCAGGTTGGGCTGGGTTTGGGGCCTGTGTCTACATCACAGCACCCTTCCTTCTCCTTGGAAGCAGATTTTTCCTCTGTCTCTCTCGGGGCATGCAGGCCATCCCAATTTAGCACCAAATGTTTCCTTGTCTCTTTAAAACTCCAGAAGATTTCTAACCATGGTATAGCTGGCATTTCTGACTCCCTGCTGTGGACACACACCATGAATTTCTGTATGTGTCATCAAACATATTAGTGGATGAATGTGTGAAGCAGCAGTCCTCTTGAACCTTCTGTGTCCTTGGCTGCCAGCTCTGTGAGCTACCTGCCACATACAATGGGAGGTCCATAGTGCCAAGTTGCCCCACTCTCTGGGCCAGTGGGTAATAAGAGAGTGCACGTTATATCCTTAGTGTGCTATGTTCCCCTACATCTTACTTTAAAATCTAACACCCAAGGATGCTGTGTTGGGAGATAGGGCTTTTATGGAGGAGATTGAATTTAAACGGTGTATTAGTCACCATTTTCATGACTGTGGCACAAGTCCCACATCTACAACTTAAATGAAGAGCAGTTTAATTTGGTTCACAGTGTCAGAGGTTTTGGTTCATGGTAGCCCAGTCCAAAGCAGTGGCACTGAATTTGAACCTACTAGTAGAGTTTAATTTGGTCCAATCAACGGACTTAGATTTGAACCAGCCACAGACTTGTTGGTCCTATGTAAGCAGCACTCGTCACACACTTCTCATGTTGGAACCTGATGTTCTATAGCTCAGGCTTTTTTCAGATATAACCTTCCTCTGGTGGTCCTTCAAATTTAATAGTGACATTTGTCAGGTACTGTGGTCTTGGAAGGTTTTGTAAATCTACTGAGGATTTTTATCCCAAAATAGTTTAGGCCAAGTGTTTCAGTTAGAAAAGACCTACAAGTGCAAACACTAGGGGCTGCTAACCCCAAAGACCTCCAGAGAGTGGCCATAGATACCAGGGGAGACCATCCACAGAGACCAGCATGGGGACAACCAGCATTGGCTGGGTAGCATCTGGCAATGGCAGTAGGAGCCAGTGTTGACCAGTGGTAACCAATGGCTACCTCTGGCAGTGGTAGAGTCCCTCTATGACACTGGGTCACCTAGAGTTCAGAGCTTTAACACTAAGGGCTGAGAAGCACTGGAATTCAAAGTCCAGAGGAGCTAACAGAGCTACATCTGCCAATACCTGATTTGTGTCTAAACTGAACAAAAGAACCCTGGACTGATTTGCAGCACTCTAACCCAATCATGTTTTCTGGCCAGAAACTGGTACTTCCTTGGTTGTCTCAACACAGTCATGCTGTGAAATACTGATTTAATTCATAGAATCTGAAAAAGACTTGGTATTACTGCCAAGTATTTACATAAGGAAGAACATAGGTTTTTCTTATTTTCATCCTCTCTTTATTTCTTAGACCCTCTTTCAAGTTGTCTCAGAACCTCCAGAATCGGATGTCCAGCCTAGGTGTTCACATCCAGCAGTGATATTACAACAATCACCAGCAATATTTTTCCCTAAGGAATAGACAGCCAGATATCAAAACACTAAAAAGTAATTTATACAGTCAAAATTGTGGTACAGCAATCCTTGATTCTTGCCTTGAAATTGTCTTTATTCAGCGATCATGTTTTCTAAATGCTTGTTTACATTTAATGATTTTTGACTGTGGTAAAATAGAAATAATATAACATTTTCCATTTGAACTGGATTTTGTCCTGATAAAATAAAAATTATAACCATTGTAAAATGTGTAGCTCGGTGGCACTGACAACAGTCACTTTGTTGTGTAAGTCACCATCATCCATCTCTAGAACTTGTTCATCCCAAACTGAAACTGTTTGCATCAAACAAACACTGCCATTCCCTTACTCATCCAAGCCCCTTAGACGACCATTCCATGCTCTATTCTTTACAAATCTGACTAACCCTAGTAACTCACATAACTGGAGTTATATAGCACCTCTCCTTATTTGCCTTTGGTTTCTTTCCCATAGGACGATGTCTTTGAGGTTCCTCCACGTCATAGCAGGTATCCATGCTTCATTCCATTTTAGGACTCAATAATATTCCTATTCTAGGTCACTTTATTTTAGCAGGATTGAGGATTAACCCAGAGCATTTGCACTGAGCTGCATGCTCAGTCCTTTTATTTATTTATTTATTTATTTATTTATTTTAATTTTGAGCAGAATCTTGCTAATTTACCCTGGCTGGGCTTTACCTTGCAATCCCTTTCCCCTCATCCTGGTTGAGTGCTGGCATTATGGGTGAGCACAACTACACCCAGCTTACATCCCATTTTAGGAACTCCTCAGTTGTTGGTGGGTAGGTTGTTTCTACATTTTGGCTCCTGGAAATATCACTGCTATGGACATTAGAGCGCTAATATCTGTTCTAATGCTGGTTTTCAGGATTTTCATTTGTATATCCAGAATTTCATGTTTAGCTTTTTAAGAAATTGTCATAATGCTCTAACAGTGAAAGGGAGCACTCTTAATATCCTCCAGCTATGCCAAGTTTTCCAACTTCTCCTCATCTACATCAACACCTATTATTATTTGTTGTTTCCTTTGATTTTTATACTATCCAATACTACAGGCCTTATAGTTTTATGTGTTTGAATTTTTAAGATTATGTTGCCAGTTTGTGGTGGGCCTCCCTTTTACTGTTATTGTAGTTTGTCTTAGATATCTTACTTTTCAAATCTCAAATTAGCCAAAACATTGCTTTCTAAAATTTTGGGAAGTCACCTTCATTTATAAAACCCACTGATCAAGAAACCATTGATAGTGCTAAAAATTAGACCTTTCTTCACAGTGGACTTGATGTTAGAAAAACAAAGTTCCAGCTTTAACAAAGTCTACTGTAAGTATGGATTAGGTGAGAAGGAGCATGTCTTGGAGGTTCTTATGAAATTAATTTGCAACAGTAAATGCTCATGATTAAGACAGATTTAATGTAAGTTGTACACATCTGTGTGTGTACATGTGTGTGTACATGTCTGTGTACATGTGTGTAATGTAGTGCTTTTGTTATTAAATGATTCTGTTTGCAAATAATTCCATTTGCAAACAGAAGTTTTCTGCAAAATTGTGCTTCTATTTGTGAATCCCACATCTGGTGATAAACATGAATGCAAAGATCTTGCCCAGAAATGTAGAGCAAATATATATATACATGTATATCTCCCAACTGATCAGGCAGACAGATAGATGACCACATATCTACATGTGGATTTCGGAAGTAGGATTACAGTGGCTGCCTGAAGAGTCAGGTGTGGAAGCGCAAAAGGGCTGTCTGTTCCCTGGAGTGTCAAAGGATCCAATCCAAAATCAGTGCACTGGAAGACTAAAGTGTCTGCAGTGCTAGGTTTAGGAGTCTAACATGGAGCAAGGAGAGAATATGTCCAACAGGAGGACAAAGACTAGATCCTAAGAAGAAACAGAAGCGAGCCTTCCTTTGTTTCCCTTCTTATTCCGTTCATCATCAAAGCCTGTGGATTGGTGCCCCTGACAGCCAGGGTAGGGCTTCAGCTTCCATAAACCCTTCCAGCCGCAGTCAGAAGTAAACTAATGCGAGCATTACTGAAGCTGACACAGCAGTTAACTATCACATAGTTTAAACCCACTTTTAGACACAAGAAGTTTATAGCTCATCTGGAGCCAGGATCCACACCAAGTGCTGTGACTCAGATTTGACAGAGGCTCCTTGAACACACAGCTCGTGTGTGTAGATGGACTTGGAGCTGATCACTGAACACCAAGGATGGTGATTTTTTTTCTACCGGGAGTAGAGATCAGGAACTTATGGTTGCCAGTCAGGTGTGCAATACTGAGCTATATTCCAGGACCAAAAGTATGATGAAAAAATCAAAAGCAAATGAGAAAAGAGTAAAGTTAATGTTAAAATTTATTAATTAAGTTGTGTTCTTTTCAGTATCTGAATTGGCACTGAAAAATGCAGATTATTTTTCTTTCAGTAGCAGAGTGCTCACTCCTTAGGGACTGTTTCTAAGGTATAAGTAATGGAAGCTTGAAGGGAGTTGAAAAAGAGGTGACTTCCTTGTCTCACCTCTTTGACATTAGGGTACCAATTAGGAGCTTTAACACAAACTCCAAGGATTTGTTATTTTTTTTTCTTTTACTGCGTGCCTGTTTCTAAAATTACATAGACACATTTAAGGAAGACAAAAAAGATTGAAATTACAAGACTACTAATGTAAGTTATTGAAGCAAATGAAGGAAGTCTTCTCCCCTACCTTCAGATAATTAAGCCACTTACGTTATTCATATCTGCCTTTGCAGTAATGTGAGACCAGTTGGCAATTTAAAACCTGTGGACACAGTTACTCTGCTGCAGTGAATGAGGAGCTGAGAGAAAAGACTACCAAACACAGAGGCAGTGGTGGCCCAGGGAGATTGCTGTGAGGCTGCCCTGGAAGGTTGGGCTAGAGCAGAAGCTCATTCCTGCTTCACTGGGAAAGAGCAAGGGCTGAGCACCTGGGCAGGAGCCTGCTTCCAAAGTCGGAAAGGTAGAAAGTAAGCCGCATCACTGGCCATGGTTTAGTGTGGCCATTGTCAACATCGGACTTCCCTGAATTCTGACCTGGCAGCAGCAGACAGGCCAGTTTCTCAGGCAGCTGAGAAACTGGCAGAGTCCCAGAGGCATCTCCAGCCTGCAGGTGGTAATAATCGAGTCACTCAGTGCTGAGTTCAGTCTGAGGGGTGAGGTGATTCAGGAGCAGTGGGCAGCTCTATGCTCCTCAGGAGTGTAAGGGAATCCGAGTTTGCACAAACCTGGGCTTCTTGCGATTGCTGGTGTGTTAGGGTCTACTGTGAGTATAATTTGGATATTTGTTAAAATGGACTTGTCTTTTGTTGCAAGAGTGTAGTGAAAACCTGATATCATGCAGCATATTTTCCTAACTACTTTTAGAGCACTCCTCAGAAGAATGAATAAAATATTTCTCATTGTGAGCTCTCTTTTCTGGAAAGACTCTTATTGCACACAGTAAAATGCATACTACTGTATTCAGTTCTTTGTATTTTCACAAATGAGGATGCTCTAGTAACACCGCCCCAAGCAAGATGCAGTTATAACACCTTCTGTATTCTGCTGCCTTTCAGTGAATAACCTCTGCATAAATCGTGTTAAATTTATAGTTTGGTACTTAATATATATTTTGGTATGTTTTATAATGACCTTTTTAAATCATATTTCAATATTAGACCTCTGACTTAGAAATATAGTTTAACTTTACATGCATGATGGTGTCATATCTACCCAAAAGTTATTTACTAACTTTGTTTGCCATCTGCATGCTTTGGATTTCCTGTCTTGTGTTAGTGCATGGGCTAGAATCTCCCCACAGTGTTTAATGGAAGCGACGTGGCTGGACCACCTGACTTGCTCTCTGTCTTGATGAGCAGCACTCAGTCTTCACCATTAAGAATGTCCGCTGTAGGTATTTCAGAGCTGCCCTTCATCATGTTGAGGGTGTTTGCTTTTATTTCATGTGGTTAAAAATTTTATCTGAAAGCTTAATTTTGCAAAAGATTTTTTGTTATCTATAAAAATGTTCATGTTATTTTTAGGCCATTAATATGATGCATGATACTGTTTTTTAAATGTGTGCAATTATGGGACAAGTCCTATCTCGTCACTAGATTGTAATTTTTATATTATACTGTTAATTAGATTTGCCTTGGTTATGTTGGATTTTTTCATCTATGTTTTTTTATTGTACTGCTCTGTAGCTGTGTTTTCTTATAACATGGTTGATTTTACTAAACTCTAGCTCTGTAAAAGAAATTGGGCAGGAGTCTCTCCTGTCCTATTTTCTGAAGGAGTTTGTCTAGGATTAGTGCTATTTTTCTCAAAATTTTCAGGTTGATAAATTTTACCCTGATGTTACCTGGGATTGTAGTTTTCTATGTCAAAGTGCTTTTACCTAATTATGAGTGCATATGTTTATCCACACAGATACAATACATTGGAGTTATCAGTCTCCTTATGAGTATTTTTAACATGGTCTTTCAACAATGTCCTCTTATATCTGCTGGTGACTTTATTTGTATAACTATGCTTTCCTTTTGGTGCTTCATTTTGCATTTCTCTACTGAATAATTATATGAAGAACATTTCTAAATATTTGTAATCCTTCTGCACATATGCTTTTTTATGACTCTTTTTTCCCGTGTTACTCATTTCCCAGGTGAACTTTATGGATATTCATGAACTCAGTATTCATATCATGGAATTAATTACATGCTGCTCTGCACCTGACCCATTGTATTACTTTGTAACACTCTAATCACTAATATTGCATCATTTTTCATTTGTTTGCTTGGCGTGGTAACACGTCTGTAATCCCAGCATTCGTGAGGCTGAGGCAGGAGGACTATTAAAAGTTTGAGACCAGCCTGTGCTACAAAGTGAGCTCAAGGCCAGCCTGAGTTGCATAATGAGACCCTGTCAGGAAAAAAAAAGACAGAAGAAGAAAGAAAATGGTTAGAAAACTCTTTTGTCAGCTTTATGCTTCAGGGATGTCTTCATCAAGGACTTGCAAATCCCGTCTTTTAAATGTAATCAACAAGCAAAATAGGACCCCATTTCCAAGTGTCTACATGGGGGTCTTAGCCTAACTTAGGAACTTATCTTAAGTAACTGATGTAGGCACCTATCTTAACTTAGGTAGGATCTAATTCTAGCCAGGCAGACTCTAATTTAGAAGCCTGACTTCTTTTAGAGTATGTACTTTGCTGCAAGTTGAGAACTGGTTACAGTCGTGTTGAGAACACATATGTAATGAGCCACATCAGCCTAAAAAAAAGGTTGAGATTTTGTTTTATTTTTGCAATTTCTTAGTCCATTGTGTGCAATATTGGTCACTGTCTGGTTAATGTTGATTCAATCATTAAACAGTTTTGCTTTTGTTCTAACTTTGGAGTGAGGTTTTCTGCATTTGAGGAAGATTTTATTTGTAAATCTGTCCCCCAACACAATGTCAAGGACACATTCAGTGTTTCTATGAGGGGTGGAGATGCGAGGCCTGCTTGCTGGTTTTCCAGAAGCCTTTTCTCTTGGTGAGAAGCTCCATGAGTCGGGAGAAAAACAGCTTTTCTAATGAGTGCTCCCTGTTTATTTTGGCTTATGCTCTAGCAAACGTGACTACTTTGTAGAGAACATATCACTTAAAATCCACTGGTCTTGTTCAGCCTCCAGCCTCCTAAACTATAATGTACTAGGAGCAATGATATCTTCCTGCACAAAATATATTCTGTAGAAATTACACTCTGAATGATTAGCACTTTGGGAATATTTGGCATGTACTTGGTATTCTGTGAAAATAATGCCCAATTTTTATAACACTGAGTAGTAGAAGGGGTTATCTAAATACTGATTTAGGGAAAAGAAACTCGCAGCCTGCTAGATGTCTAGTACAAGTTCATGTTCTCTAAAATTGAAGAATTTCTCTAAAATTGAATTTTAGGAGCACAGAGGTTAAGAGCAGAATACATTTATTGAGAGAAAGAAAGTATCTGTCTGAGAGAGAGACAGAAGGGTTCCCAGGAGGGTTGCCTAGGCCCTTTTCTTTTCTATGGATTTCTATAGAGCAAATCCTCAATGGGAGGTATGTCCAAGGTGGGGAAAAATAGAAAATGGCAAGACAGACATGCACTATGGTGATACTGAACTATGGTCAACCAATAAGGTGACAAGTGTAATTGCTCAGGTAAAATTGATTAAATGGAGATCAAATGTGGAAGCCAGTCACTTATCAAGTAGGCATGAATACAG
>PVJX010022223.1:0-12617 GCA_004027295.1 Dolichotis patagonum | reverse complement strand
TCAATCTTGGACGTTTACCCTTAGGATGTGGCTGTATTTGTTTTGTCTTTTGTCTTGAGGTCTCGTCCACAGCAGGAGGTATCCGTTTCCCCCAAAAGTTGCAAGGTACCTGGCCTTTTGCACTGGCTCCTTCAAGGGCCTAGCTTGTCTGACTGCCTATAATATTTTTTCTATCTTAGCTGCCTATAACAATACCACCAAAAAATGAAATTGAAGCTAAGGTTATCTAGAATCTGAAGTGTAATACAGGAGAAGACACCCTGGTAAGAGAAAGTGGAACTGATCAATGCAACGATTGTGACTACAATCAGAACTGAAAAGATAAACCCAAGTGTGGGACATGGGGAGGAGCGAAAAAGAGATGCTAATGCGATAAAATAAAGTTAGTGTTTTCTGGCAATGCAGAGGAAGGTGAGACTTGTTCTCTCCCACAGGCTGAGCCAAGGGGAAAGTAGGAAGGAAGACAGACAGGATGGGCACTGTGGTCACCTGCCTGTGAGAGGGCCCTGGGATACAATCTCAGGGCCCAGCCCTCACCAGTGTGACTGTCATTTCAGTGCACAGAGGTGCCTGGCTGTACTGCTCTTGCTTCATAAGTGTCTGGTTGAGGCTGAGCCATCTTCTGAAGGGGAAAGAGACAGAAACTGGAGACCCTGACCTACATGTGGCCTCCGTCTGTTGTCCTTTGCAGCTGGCTTCAGTCAACCGTCTAAGAGATGATAGAGGAAACCCACAGAGAGGGTAAGTGATGGACTTAGTGCAGGGGTCTTCTAAGACTAAGCCAGGAGTATCCTGTGTGCTCCAGAGACCGTGCGTCCACAAGGAAGGGGGCCACAGCCCAGGAACCTGCAGTCAGTTAGCATCAGAGTCAACACAGAGCTGAAGCTTCTTCCTACCCAGGACTCTGAGGGGAAGTCCCAGGGCTCCATGGCTGGGACATGTGTAAGATATAACCTGCTCCACTTTATGGCTGTTGCCCGTGTGTAATCAACAGCACCTGTTTCACCTGCAGATACCCCCCACACACTTTCAATGATAAATTACAGGTCACTATCAAGTATGAGACTACCCATGTCCAAATTTTCCTTCTGTACTCGTGAAAACACTTTGAAGCAAAGCTGGTCACTTTACAACGTGCAGGAAATTTTTGACTGGGTCACACTGGACCCTGAAATGAAAACGGTCCTGTGATTTGTTCCTCCTGAGTCCCACAGTGTTCCTACATAGAACCAGACATATATTCAATGTCTTAGGTGGAAGTTCTTTATCTACAGAATAAATGAATGAATGGATGGATACATAGATGCATATGTTAAAAAGCTGTATTGAACTAACTTAGCACAGAATTACCTATTTATTTTCCAACTCAGTACTTGTGATTCACTTGCTTTATTATTATGAAATCCAGAGGTTTCCTCATGAGGCATTTCCTACAGCAGCCCTTGCCAACTGTTAAAGAATTGTAGCCCTAAGAGATCACGGTTGTTTCCACACATCATCTAGGGCATGGACACTTCATTCTCACTGTGCTTTTGATTTTCACCCTTTTGCCAGCCTGCATACGTAGTGTGAGCTCACACTCACATGGGCAACCAGCATCACTAAAAAAGTATCCCTCCCTGTCTTGCCTGAAGAGTCCCTAGGGGTTCTGCTTCTGCTTCCTACAGTTCTAGAACATTCTTCCCTTCCCAACCCTCACATGGTGTTCAGATTTGGTATCTTCTGGAAGACTGAAGATCTTTGTCAGCCTCACAAAAGCCCTTCGTCTATAGAAGGTCTGTTTCAATCAAAGATGGAAGGTGTGTTTTGCTGCATAGAAAAAACACAACTGGTGACCCAGAAAGCATGTAGGATTTATTATGTAGCCATACCAGCTCTTCCTTTGGCCACCTATGTCATATCCTTATGGCCACAGCTACATTCTTTGAGAATTTCCCAAACACCATTGTTTGAGTTGTCCTTGTTTCTATTGACTATTCTGATGCATAGGGTGAATTTTCTGCCCCTACTATAAACAATCACTACACAGCTAAACATCCCTGCCTCCATAGGAAGGAAGGGTTGCTCAGAGCCTGAGGAGAGAGGCAGGTGCTGAGTTTTGGTAGGGACAGGAAATGTCTGTGTGAGGCTGTGTCTGCACTGCTGGCACAGAGATACACGGCCGAGTCTCCCAGCTGCACAGGCTGGATCTTCACAATGGAGTGCGATCCTTCAGGTTTCTCTAGTGAGAATCGATCCTTGAAAAAGTCTGCCTTTTCCCTGGGTTGCTTGTCATAAAGATCAAACATGAACTCCATTCCTTTTTCTGTAGTCTGTCGGTACCAAGAGATGTACAGGTGACCAGAAATGGGGTCACACCTCAGAGTCACAGGCTGCCCCACCTCAATGATCTTGTGGCTGGGAGTTTGCTTGACCCCTGGTGTCATGTGTCCTGTGGAGACAGACAAAAAAAAAAAGAATGAGATGAAGGATTGGAAGCACCCCTAGGGAAGGGCAGAATGGGAAACTGCAGGCACTCCCAGGACTCACCTGCTCCCAGGAGTCCAAAGATCACCCAGCAGGGGAGGATACTGTCCATGGTAGGGTCTCACAGGTCCGAGGTCTGTCTCAGTTTCAACTCTGGTTGTTAGCAGTGCACAGGAAGAGATGTGGTGATGTCACATTCTGTGCTGCACCCACAGACTCAGGGCCACACTATGAAAACAGGAACCTGCACGCCATCAGGGACATGAGAGGCCCCAAAGCTGGACTCAGAGTGTCCTGCAGTGTGTAGTTTATGTTAAACAGTGCCACTGACAGGGACTCCCTAATCCCATAGGGCTCAGGACAGCAAGCCAGTGTGTAAGACCTGAATGGCATAGTAGGTCCCACTCTCTTCTCTGACATCCAGTGCAAAATTTTGTTGCAGAAGCTCTCGGGGCCTGATTATTTACCATTTGATGAATAAAGAGACAAAAGTGGGTAGATGATCCCACTAGTCTCAGAGTAGACAGATAATCCAGTGAGGACCTAAGGCCCAAATTCAGCAGGGACATTGGAGAGCCAAGAAGGGAGCATGGACAGAGAGTGAGCTCCCCACTGAATGGTTGGGAGTGGACACAACCACATTCTTAGCATCCACAAGTTCAGAGATGGCATCTGTACAGATGCGGCACTTTGATTAAGGTTAGAGCTCAGGGTCTAGCTTTAGATGAACAAAACGAAGGACAGAGAGAGAGAGAGAGAGAGAGAGAGAGAGAGAGATTAGAGAACAGCAAAGCCAGAATAATGGGAAAAAATGAGAAGTTAGAGAACTGCAAAGACAGAATAATAGAACTGATGAATACAGAACAGTATGCATTTTCAATCCATTTCCCAAAGGAGAATCTCCTAATGTCCTCTGCAGCTGCCTCCAGCCCTGGAACACTTGCCCAGAAGTTCCTTCTCTGACACCCTAAGCTCACTGCAGCCTGGCTCTATGTGACCAGAGCCCTTGAATCCTGGGAATAAGAGACTCAAAATATTGGATTCTGAAATATGCAATGAAACCGCCTAAGAATAACATCTTACATGTAATCCAAAGGATCTGCTTATAGCAGGCTTGTTTTATTTTACAATTAGGAATTAAGAAACACTAGATTCAAGAGTATTTGTCTTTTTATCAGTTTACAGAGCAGAGTCACATACAAGAAAATGAAACTCCATGTTTTATTTTTTTTATTTATTTTTTTTGAGACAGCAAGTTGTGTTCTGGTTTGCATAATGGTTTACCACAGACCCTACAGGAAATGTTCACCAGAGCCCTCATTTGCCCCCAGAGCTCCCCGGCGGGACCCACAGGTTTGTGTACAGGGAGGCAGTAACTCTGCAGGGCTGTGTCCTGGCTGCCGGCACAGAGGTACACTGCTGAGTCTTCTGGGTGCAAGGCAGTCAAGTCAAGGTAGATGTGAGATTTTTCTGAGCACCTAGCTGAGAAGCGGCTAGGCACTGTCTCATTTTGGGCCAGTTCCTGAAGGTTGCAAACAAACATGAGCTCTGGGGGCTTCTTGGCATTCTGTTTATACCAGTACATGGCATTATGTCCCAGATGTTGTTCGCATATTAAAGACTTCTTGTTTGTTGTTCCCATGATCAGATGTCTTGGCGTCTGGATAATTGTGGTGCTCATGGGGACTGTGGGGAAAACGAACAAAACTCAGATAGAACCTACCGAAATGTTATCACCACAGCCCCAAAGGCAAGCATTCAGTCCAAGGACATGCCACTGGAACCCAAGACTCACCTACCCCCAGGAGACAGAGTGTCACACTGCAGAGAAGCCTGCATCTCATGGTGGGGTCAGGACTCAGATGGGCATCCTCTAGGTGGCACTGCCTGGGCCAGGAAGCTAGAATTGGCTTCCATGACCCTGATTGGGGGATTTACCTGTTACATCACTGTCCCCAACTGTCCCCACCCAGTGGTGCTTCTTCTTTCACTTTTTGCACCCTCTCTGGATTCTGATAGGTGGGGCGTTTGCACTGAACAGGCTGGATCAACGAGGACGAACACAAAATGACCAGCGCCAGCTTGTGAGTCTCAGTGGTGTTCATGACGCTGCCCTTTTGCTCTTAGTTGCCGTCCTGATTATACAGCTGCTCTCTGTTACCTCCCTTCGGAGACCCCTTCCCGAGACAGCCATTTACTCTTCAATGAATTTCCCTCTTCCCTTGCTGAGTTGCAGGGGGCAACAAGCTCAAAACACTACTTGCCTCTGCATCTCACTGATGCCTAGAATTGTGGAGGGAACATGCTTGGGTGAACAAGGCTCCATTCAGGACCGGTGCTCCTCCTGTGAGGTGTGTGCCTGTGCTGCCCACAAGGAGCCCGTCACTGAGGAGGACACTGGGAGATGCCCAGCAGGGCTGTGCCAGACCCTGTGTGTGAGGGTACAGGGCTGGGCTAGGTTTCGAGGAAACACACAATGTGTGATCAAAATACACTTGAATGATTATATTTTTTTTAAAAAAATATTGCAACATAAAAGGCACTTTGTCATTAATTCCTTTCAAAAATACTCTTTCCATTGGAACTTACTAATCCTGGCATTCTCGTCACTTTCTGAAGCAGCTCTGGAGGTCCTCTTTGTGAATGAGTGTCTTTTCATGGAGGCCAGTATGACCTGAATTAATTTAACATGTCTACTGCAATTTCTTTTGAATAAAAATAACACATTGTGCCCTCACTCACCTGATTCACTGAATCTGGCCCTGTGAAAATTCTGGCTCTTCCCCAGTATAAAAGTAACCAGGAAAGATAAATGTTCTGAGTCAATTCAGAATGCTAAGGCATTTAGGACAAAACAACTAAAAACAGTCAGGAAAGAGGACACTCAGAACTGCTCCAGAAAGGGGCAGGAAAGATGAGATACCTGTGTTTGAAGCAAGGGGAGCACTCTGAGGTGGACTCATGGCAATGTATCTTCTGCTATAATAAATTTTTAAAAATTTAAATATTGTATTTTTTAAAAATCACATAGAAATGCTGAATATAACACGCTGAGTGAGAACACAAGGCATGTAATGCAGAACAAAAGGGAACAGTTTGAACCTGGTGTGAACATCTCCGTCCACAATCAAGGTCCCTCCTGATGTGAGACCTGAATCCCATGGGCGCCGACCTCCACTCACTTCCCCTTCCTCCTGCCCGGGCCTCAGAGCTCCCCTAGAGAGCTGGGCCTCCCTGAGGCCAAAGCAACACATCTCAGGGTGCAGCCCTCTGCTCTGAACCCCAGACCTGTCCCACATAGTGCAGAGAGGGGCACAGCTGAGGAGGTCTGAAAAGCCAGGGCCCTGAGAAAAGGAAGAGAGCAACTGCCACCACAGTGTCCGCAGCAACTCCAGTCACCAACACCCAGGACACTGTTTTTACGCCATGGAGACTGGGCCAGTCAGGACCCTTAGCAGGAGAGGAGCGGACGTTAATCATCTAACCCTGTGGAGCTCACAGCCGGGCTTCATCTGCTCAACCCGTTCTCACTGAGCAGCAGCCCGGAAGGAGCATGGAAACACCGGCGCTTCACCCCCAGAGCTCCATTTTAGTAAGGAAATTAAACCTATGGACACATTACCACTGGGGAATAAAAATCTATTTTATAAGATGTTTAATAGAAAAAATTCAACATTACTTCATCTATATGACACCATATTTCCTCATGTAAATCCAGAAAAACCTGCAATGAGGTGACCTCCAAAGCCCCACTCAGTTTAAAATGTTAGAAACCAAACCAGCCTCCCTATTCCTCAGGTGGCTATAAATTGGAGGACAGTTGAGGTATCCTATTATGATCATTTGTATACTATATGAACTGTGTGGGTTTTGGCCATTTGGTTATTGGAATATCATCTTTCTTAAAGTGTGCTGCTATGCCAGTTTTGGATTTTATTCTAAAACATTGAAGATACAAATAAAACAATGAAATGACCCATCATCCTTAAATGATTTCCAGTATCTCCTTATTAACACGTGGCGTATTTTTTGGTACACTGTAATAGTAACTCTATGGTTATGGTTAGAATTATGTCATAAATCTATAAATTTATGTTGTGGTCAGAAGGATAATTATCTATCATTTAAGTCAAGAAACTGGTAATTCAGATTTTTTAACCAGGGATGTATTGAGCAGAAGGAAAGCATAACATTTTTCTACTGTATAAAATTTGCAGTTATGTGCCTTAAAATTTAAGTCAATGGTTTTGGACATTGTTATGGATTGTGTCTAAATGTCTCCCCAAATTCTTATGAAGTCTTAGACTTTTTTGGAGGTGGCTGAATCTAGCATTGATTTGTACTGCAATGCTGGGATTAAGAGTCTGAGATTAAGAGTGGATGACTCTGGATCAGTCCATTGACTGGACTGGTACCACTCTAACACCAGTAGGCTGGGATTATGATACAATATAAGGAAACGAAAGAGGCTCCTTTCTCTCTCAGGCTTGTGCTGTCTTCCTCTGTCAGGAACTGCTACCCCTCTGTCATGTACCATCCTCCTTGTAGCCAGCCAATTACGGATAAAACTTCTACAGTCTGTGAGCTAAATAAAACTACTCCTTCAAGGGCTGAGGATTTGGGTCACCAGCACAAATGCCTGCGTGGCAAATGCAAGATTGTGAGTTCGATTCCCAGCACAAAAAACAAAAAAGAAAACAAGAAACAAACAAACAAAAAAAAACCAAAACTCCTGCTCCTTTAATTTTGGGTGTTGGGTATTTTGTCTCAGCAATGACAGAAAAGTGATTAAGACAATATTTGCTACCAGAGCAGTGGTGTCATTGCTGTGACTGTACCTGCCTCTGTGGTTCAGGAACCTTTGGCAATCCATTACAGGAACAATTTGGAATCATTGGGAGATGCCAGCTCAAAAAGTAGAGCTGGAATGAATGCCTTAGGCCAGTGTGTCTGGGAGATTCTGGTTATCGCTGAGAAGAGCAGAAGGCTGATAGAAGTCCTGCTGCTAAGGCTCGGAGGTTTCTGCTGGGAAGAAGGGCTGGGGAGAAGGGTTGAATCGGGCGTTGGACCCCAGATGATGTGTGCAATGGTTTGGCAGGAAGTTTGTCTGCACTGTGCTCATGTCCAGAGACTTTTCCTGAGGCTGAGATTAACAGTGACAGACTAATCTGGAAGAAGAAAGTTCAAGGCCTTCTAATGTTGAGGCATTGGCATAGCTAGTGTGGGAGGCTTTAGCCAAATATTTGAGAATAAAGAGCCAAGAAGCCAGCGGAATGATTTAAAACATTGTGAGTTTGGCCAGAAAGGAAGCTCCAGTAAAGCTGTGGGTTGCAAAGATAGAGTAGGGGAGATTTTAATTGCTAAGCAGGAAGGGGAGAATAGAAAAGACTGCCTGAGGACATCACAGGAAGCAATAGGACTCCACACGCTGCAGCCTCAAAATTGTACAATTGAAAGTCTTCACTTTGAGAAGAAAATTCTGGAGCACCATGTTCTAGAGTGGTGACAGCATAAAGAATTTTCAAAGTCCAAAAACCTCTATGACTGCATGAGGCACAGCAGGGGCATCCAGACACAAACCACAGCAGGAGGCCAGGCGAGACTTTAGCTCAGGGCTCTGGTCTACAGGAGCCAGACGGGGTTGGAGGCTCCTCTAACATGCGCTTTCCTGTGACGTCACAGCCTGTGATGATCGCCCTCTTCACGAGGTCTCCTCCTTGTTCATTTCCTGAGCTTGCTCCTTCCAAAGGCTGGCTTAGGTAGGCTTGAGTGGGGTGGGCAAGTTCCACCAGGAGGTGCCTCTAACAATTATTCCTGCAGCAGGGGCTGCCTCCCTTCACTTTGCTGCCCCAGAAATTGGCTGCCTCCGCCTTTCCTTTCCTTCTCAGGCCCCAGCATCACAGTAAGGCTGACTTCCCTTTTCTGAGTCTAAGATGAAGACATCACTATGTGTTGGGGCCAAAGTGACTAAAGAACACCATGAAAGTTAGGGAAATCTAGATAGAATGGTTCCTTTGTCTTTGAGCTGCTGACAAATCACCTTCCTTCTTGGTACATAGTTTAAAACCCAATACCTGGCCCAGGATTCATCAATATCACCACTATTGACACATGTGTACAGCTTTGTCCTGTGCACTATGGGTTGTTTAGCAGCATCCTTGGATTGTACCCATCAGATACCACTAATGCCCCTACCCAACTCATAACAACCTAAAAACCCTTCTGATAACAGGAAATCAGCCTGGTTAACAACCATCTTCATTCCAAGCAGCAGTTCACCTCCTCTACCAGCCTGATTGCCTTGGAAATGGAGCAAAGGAAATTGACCGTGTCAGCGCTCCCCCTACCGGTCGGTCAGGCACAGTACATGGACATAGGTCAGTGCTCATGATGGGAAAGAGCAAGAACTAGGACTGCCAGAAAGGCTGTTGGTACACAAACACACAGACACACCCCTAAAGGATAAAGGGGAACAAAAATAATTCTTTACACCTGTTGTTCTGAGAGGGCTGGCAGAATTGGAGAAGAGGGAACCTGTACAAAAGAATCCTGGGCTGACGCTGAGTTACTTAGCAAGATTCCAACTTCCTTCAAGAAAGTAAATAAGGGAAGAAAAAGGAAATAATTTAGCATGGAAATAATGTAATCCACGATAAGGTAGGGAGTTGTAGGACCAGGTGGAATGAGGCAGAGCCCTAGAGACAAACTAGAAAAAGGGGGAAGTGAGCTCAATCTTATCTAGATGCATATTTGGCTATCAGTGATGATTTTGGCGATCCAGTATTTAAACTCCCTCTGATATTTGGGCCATTTACAGAAGTTTGGATTTTAGCTGAAAAGGCATGCATGTTGGTATGTTTTGTAGACAGAATATTCCATTTTAGAAACAAAATCTCCACTATTGCTTTTGCTTTGTGTGATCTCCCTAGGAACATAGTTCTGCCTGGAAGGGCTGTCCCTGCCAGTCCCCTGAAAGATCAGGTGTTCTATCCTGGGTGATCCGACAGAACTGGGTGAAGGTGGGGTCTCTATTCCTCAATCAGGTCAAATGCAATTATCCTGGCACAGACTCCTATAAGGATTTTAGTACTGTCAGATTTGGTCTTTCTGCACTAGTGCTCAATGTTAGTCTCAGGTCTCCAGTGGCCTGGTTTCCATGCTGCTCAGCTGGTGCTAGATACTGGTGCCTCTGACTCTAAAAAATATCCACTTTCTTGCTGACAAAAGCATCAAAGTAAACATACACATTGAGGCATGCAACCATCTCCTGCAGATGGACCAACAGTAACCAGTTATTTAAACAGACCCAGATTCAAATGAGACAGGACATCCTGTCTCAGTTCATTCGTCCTTCACCTTTATAAATTACTATCACGCCATATTATTTTGCCTATTTAACTATTAAATTCTCACATATCCATTTTAAATATTTACCTTTATTAAGTCTACTATTACACGGATCAGGAATATTCGATCTATAGTCCACTGAAAATTACAAAAGCTAAATGTAGTACTATGGTATGCAGGCATTATTTATTGACTTTAAAATGATGATATGCTGTCTTCCTTTTGTTATTTGGTAGAAAGTACAGGTGTTTGTGGAGGTAAGCATGAGAATATCTAGGAGAACTTTGAATTCCCAAGCCTCAAGTTAAAGTTATTCCATTTATATTTAATTGTGAGTTTAGAAGTGAGAGCCTGTATTTTCTGATCTTTATAATTTTCAACAGACAGTGAAAATATTTTTTAGTAAAGAAAGCTAAGAAATTTGGATTCTAATGTGGAAAGCTGAGTGGGCTATCTGGAGTAGCTTCCTTTGTCCCATTCCATAATAAACTGCCAAATGAACTTTCACAGAAAGGCTACCAATTTTCTTTTTAAACCACTTGCTAGACTTTGCATCTGGGAGAAGGGTAGAACATGAATGGCAGCATGGATAGATGTCCTAAGCTTCCTTTTCCTGCACAACAGCTAGAGCTTAAAAAATATAATTCTTAGATTTGCAAGAAGCAAGGGAAATTCCAAGTGATTGTTTCAACAAGATGAACCAGGAACCCAAAATGCAAGCAAAGTGAAAGTTCCTGTTTCCCATCTGTGTCCTGGATTTTGCTTAATGTCACCTGTTTCTTATGGCCAAGTATTTTGGTCTCATTCAGTGTTTGGGCATCAGGACAATTTTGACTTCAGCAGGTCTTTGTAGATGGACATAGAAGCCGGAAGTAGATTTCAGAAGGGAAACTGTTGCTGCCATCTTGTCAGAACCATTTTCTCACCCTGAAGAAGAGTTCTGATCACTGTTGGAACATTCTTGCTTTAAGCACACAGAAGACCACCAGACAGAAGTTCAAGAGTGAAATCTTTTCTCACTGAATTCACTGATGTTGCAGAATGGGTGAAATGGCATTCTAGACCTCCTTTGGTCTGGTCATTAGATTTTCCTAGCTGTTTTCTCTGCATGTTTCCTAAGGAATTTTAGCTCATTGCCAGTGCTCTAGCAATTCATGTGACCACAGGCCTCGATGGACTGGGCAGGGCTGAGGCAGAAGCCCACACTGCAGACTCTCTCTGATTTGTCCCAAGACTAAGTTGTCTCCCTCCCAACATCCAAGGCTCAAACCCTGTCCTCTCTGGTCCCATTACGGGCCACATGCAGCAAGTCTGGCAGTCCTGGGTAGCTGCTAGGACACCTGCACATCAGTGGAGAGGAATCATCTGCGTGCAGCTCCTCACTCCACAGCACTGGAACCCTGAAAACCACACTTTCCCATGACACAAATTAACCCAAACTTTCTCTTAAACCTTTATTATCCAGGGAATTCCCTTGGGCCTCCGTCTGGGTCCCTTGGAGCTCAGTATGGTCACAGCTCCTCCTCATAGCAGAACAATCAAAAGTGTTGCCAGGGCTCAGCCCCCCTACAGTAGACTCTGGGGCAGAGTGGCAGAGGTTTTAGAAATCAAGACAGATACACATAGATGGGGAAAGCCTTGCACTTAGGCCCTGGCCCGCCTCAGGCTGATTTCAGTGTAGGCTCCCTGAACATCTTATGTGGACAAGGCAGGGATGGGCCAGGCTGTGGAGTCCAAGGACTGGCTTCAGGCCAGGAGGAAGAGGCGAGCTTCGGAAGGGTTAGATAGTAATATTATTTTCTTTGAAGGACCTCTAGCTTAAAAATAATTTTTAAGTAAAAGAGCCTTCACCCCAGAGAGATATAAGTCTGATCAGCACTTTCTCCTATTACTCAGCCTGCACAGTTGTACCAAGTGTGTGGTCTAAAGTCCATGCCAGGAGGTAGTTTAGTTGCAGATTTCTGTCCACATGGAGACATCTGCAACAACAGACTCAACCAGACTTCCTTCTCCTGGACAAGACAGAGCGCTGGGAGCCAGGAGAGAGGCAGACACGCAGGAGTTGGTGCACAGGCAGGAGGTGCTTTTGCAAGGCTGTGGCCAAGCTGCTGGCACAGAAGTGGATGTCTGAGTCCTCCAGCTTTGTGGGATGAATCTTCAGAGTGAAACATGAGCTATCAGGCTTTTCACCTGAATAGTCATCCTTGAATGTTTCAGACTTCTCCAAGATACTACCCACACAGAAGCAAACCAGAAACTCCATTCTGTGTCCCAAGATCTGACTAGCACTAGAAGTCAAGGTAACTAGAAACAGGATCCCAACTCAAGATCACCATCTGTCCCATCTTTGTGACTTGTTGGGTAGGGATCTGAATGATTCCAGGTTCTGTGTGTCCTATAGAAAGGGGGGTGGTGCATCAAAGGAATAGTTTAGAACTACTTTAAGCAAGTCAGAAATGACAATCTCCCAGTCTTAAGAATCCACCTGCTATTAGAAGACTAAAAACTGACCAACACTGTCATAGTTTATGTTGGTGGCCCCCAGGCCTCAGGTATCTGCATTGTGCATTTGTGATTGGTTCATTGTCTAGTGCTTGGATTGATGGTGTCAGTGCTACACGCTGCTAGGGGTGGAGCCAGTAATCCTTAGCAGGGACACAACAGGAACAAAGTATCTCCTAGCTCTAGTTGCTGGTCACTGGAAACAAAGGAGGAGTGTGCTGAGCTCCCAGGGTTCCCTAGGCAGGTCTGACAGAGTTGTAGAAATAACTCTGGCCACACCTATCATTCCTGCAGCACCCTCT